>JAIKVE010001886.1:0-10032 GCA_024679115.1 Phytophthora pistaciae
TATTGCCGTCGTGTGGTGGAATCTGTGGAGTGCAAGTGCGACCTGGTATTTGTGAAGTATAGGTGCGCTGTAACAGGATCATATTTTTCCACTGTGAGCCCGGATTACTTTGCACAATGGCCCGATATGATTTTTCACTTTCCGTTTGTTCTGAGCCAAAAGCTAGTGCTCTCGAACTCACTGATGGAGATGGTTCATGACGGTATTACCGCGCAGAATGGGTTGCAACGTACCATGGCCAATATCGAGCGTAGGCGCAAACAGCGCTACTACAAGCTTCTGGGTCTGTTTTCCAGTGGTATCAAGCGAAATCACGAGCGTTGCTTCACCTATCTGGCCCCCACTCCAATATCAGAGGATCAGTATGCAGATCAAAACAAAGTTGTTGACAATCACACGCTTACGACGGCATGGCTACACGCTACAGAGCTGTACGGGTCGCTGTGTGAAAAAGTGATGAAAGACTGTGTTGTAAAGAGGGTCATGAGAATGGATCACTCTGTCAAGTTCTGCAAGCGTCTACAGCTGTGGAAGGCCAAGGGACAACATGAATCTCTCAAAGATGCAAAAATGCTTTTGCTGTTCCAGAATGAAATTGGGCAGATTATTGGGCGGCGGCTGACCAGGTCTGAAAACAAGGAAGAAACACGAGCCTTGCTTCAACATGTGAAGTCGCAGTTTCGTTCGCCTTCTGGGGACGACCTGGAGCATGTAGTTGTGTCGGGTAACGCGTCGGCTGTCAAGAAAATGGTCTCAGAAGTGTTTGGTAGCGAGGTGGTCACAAAACAGGACCCATTTCACGTGATAACTCGCATCACTGAAAAAATAAAGGCACCCGTCACCAGCAAACGAATTTCAAAGGAACTCTCCCGTGCAATCTACAATGTGGATCGTGAATTGCGCCCTACTGCTGAAATGGCCCTTCAATTTCAAAGTGTAGTCAGCGGTGTTTTGCGCTCAAGTATATCGTGCAGCCTGAAAGATTGGAAAGGGTCGTGTCAGAGTAATTTGGAGCAGATTCAGCGTGGCGAGTTGTACGTGGGCTCAAACACGTACGAGGAAGGCGGTCGTCGAGTTCGCGTGGTATCTACTAGCCAACTTGAGGGCTTTCACTCTTCCTTAAAAAAACTGCTTACCAGAAATGTATCGATTGATGTTGGCTTGCGGATCTTAGATTGGTTTATCGTCAAGCATAATTTGTCTATCGGTGCTAAGTTTGGGCGCAATCCACCCATGAACGGCGTTAATTTGATTTCGGCGGGCCATACTGCATTACTCTGTGGAACGATAGCCCCTACTTCGCCTCAGATGGAGTATGTGATGCAGCTTTTCTCTTCGCCGCTTGTACCCCCGCAGTATAGAACGGAGACCGAGCGGGACTTTGACTTTGACTCCTGGGCACAGGTATTTCAAAGGGCAAGAGTGAACACAACATGTCTGGAAGGGAATCTTAATCGCTCCCGGCAACACCGCTCAACAGTAGCGGAACTGCTGTTAAAAAGTGCCGTTACCCTCCAATCGGCCAAGCTGAAGCGTGACGAGTTTTTTAACTCTCTTCGACTGGCAAGTACCGAGTGCGAAGGTGACCAGGGCTTCTCTACGGAAGAACACGAGCTGCTCAGGCAGCTGCGTTGCGAACAGGCTGCTAGTAAGCGTGAATGGTGCACGTGTGAAATGATCACAACGATGATGTTCAATATTGTTGTTTGCAACAACACGAACCCTAAAATACGGCTACAACAGCGGAGCTATGCTACGATGGTCTCAAAAATTAAATCACTTGGTGCTGATCCTGAAAGTACATGGGCCTAGTAGACCTCTTGAACCTAGTGGAGCGATTCTCGCAGCGATTTGGACGGACCAAATCCCAAATTTGGGATTTGGCCGAGGGGGGACCCCCCTCGGCCAGATATTTGATTGGCTCCCAGACTGATGGATGACCCTTTTATGTCGTCTTTCTAACCAAATTTGGGATTTGGGCCGTCCAAAACGCTGCGGGAATCGCTCCAGTATAAACAGATTACTTTTTATACCAAATCTCACTTTCAGATCATAACAGTGGTGCCGCAAGTGAGGGCGAAATCTGTATTACAAAGGGGGTACAGTCGTGCACCTCCAATTCGGCAGGGCGGACCATATGTAACACCAGAAGTGATGTTTTCTTGGAATGTTCTATGACTTAAAAACGTTTCAAATCCCGACAGGTTATCGTAGGTTATAAGGTTATACCGGTGCCGAATTAGAGGTGCACGACTGTACTATTAAAGGGAGTGGGGCACTACGGATGATCAGCAACAAATAGCGTTAAAAAGTCGATTTTCAGAATAAATTTAGCAATAATCGCTGATAATGGTAATCGGCATACAAACCTTAATGTTATGATGTGAAATATTTGGAATTATAAGGCAAAACTCAGAATCAAACTCAATTTTTCAGAAAAGATTTTGGGGTGGGGCTTTATTTGTGGGGCACTATCGCAAGTACCCAGCCAAATACATCGACTTTTATGGGGTGGGGCATTATTAGAGGGAGGGGACATAATTGCAGATTTACAGTACGTATAGCAATTGCCGCAGTAAACAACTACTTAAAGGTACAATACAGGCGATGATCAGCACTGCCGCGTAGGCTCAGGATTTGGCGCGGCATTGCGTAGCTACCAATATAATCCGGTCCTCCGTGAAGGACAGGATGCACGTTCTTCTGCAGCAACAGTAGCTCGACGTCTCACTGTACTCGTTTTTTTCTCTCGATCAGGGTCACAACACCCGGGTCGTCGAACAGGATCGTGTCGAACGAATACTATGAGTCCAGGGATCGCAGTAGCGGGAGGTTACCACGCCTGGACAATCAAAACCTAAGATAACTAGAGGGTGTCGCTTTTGTAATGCCGAGCTAGCAGAAGTCCAGTCCCAGAACTAATGGAGTCCTTTTGGTCGGTAAAGTACCATTTGAGATTGAACTAATGGAGTTCTTTCACACGGAAACCGGGGCGATATTAGTTCTGTGGCCCGCGCCGATTTGAAGCCTCGACTAAACCTTCGCGTAGGCTGGGATAGCTTGGGGTGCACTTTGTGACTGCAGCTCCGACTAACTTAGCCACTTGATGCTTGTGAACTAGGTACTAGGCTACTCGAGACGCAAAAAGTAGCTAGGCAAACACTAGGCAAACACCTATTGACTTTAGACTCGGGCTGTAGATACCGTCCGGTCACTCGAGCCGCAGTTTCTAGTTTATTACGGTACTATACTACGCTTGATCCTTATAGCCAACAGACATCGTACCGTGCCCGGTTTTTATTTGTCCATTTTCCAAATAATAACCTTTCTATCCCGATATCTTGTGTGCGGCACCTAAGGCCGACGCCGCGCGCGGTGATTGGCCAGCCATCGGGGCTGGGCGACGTGCCTGTATCCATACTTTAATCAAGAGGAGAAGATCCATACTTTAGCCAAACCATACACGGCTTCATATACCCTGTCATTCCTGTTTATATGATTTGCCGGAACCAAGTAGTCCAGCTGCCCAACATTTATATCCCTGTCAAATCGCTTTGGAAGCACGTACTGGAGAGCCGGGGCCAGGGGCCCTGCAGCCGCTCTGCATTATTTTTTCATTTTCTCGCTGCTTCTCCGGCGACTGCACTGACTGGTGTCGGGGCTGCCGCTATAGTGAGAGCAAGAGAGTGCCCCCTCAGCCGCAGTAGAAAAATCCGCCGAGGTTTATTCGCCGCCCCTCGGTAGCCGCGCCCACGCCCGAGACTTCCGCCCACCCGCCCGCCATGTTGCTCTCGTCCATGGACCACCTCGGCTACTACTCGATGCCCAAGGACAACTTCCTCGAGCTCGACGCCTCCGCGGGCGTCGCAGGGCCCGACGGCTACGCGCTCCCGCCCGAGGACCTGGGCGTCGTGTCCTACATGAACGAGGAGAACAGCCCCAAGAACGGCACCAAGTCGTCGCTCTACAAGACGGAGCTCTGCAAGCGCTTCTCGGAGTTCGGCAACTGCCGCTACGGAGGTGCGCGCGCTCTCTATCTGGCTGCCTGCCTGCCTCCCTGCCTGTTGTTCACTCAATCTGACGCTCTCTTCCTATTCCCTCTGACCCCCGCAGCTAAGTGCCAGTTCGCTCACGGCATCGCTGAGCTCCGCCACGTTGTGCGCCACCCCAAGTACAAAACCACCAAGTGCAAGTCGTACTGGGGCTCGGGCCACTGCCCCTACGGCAGCCGCTGCCGCTTCATCCACGAGGAGGCCGAGGGCTACGCGCAGCCGCAGTACAGTCCCCCGAGCCACCTGGGTGGCGGCATCTTCCTGCACGAGAAGGATCGCCTTGGCGGCCTCGGTGCAGGCGTCATGGCCCCTCCGCCGCCGTCCGTAGACCTGAGCTACGGAGGCGGACTCTACGGTGAGCAGCCCGCCCCGCACCACCTTCAACAGCTCCGTTCGCATCACCACCAGATGATGCCCTCCTACCCCAAGGACAACTACTCGCTCCTGTCTTCGCTCGACAAGAGCTCCTCGTGGGGCGCGCCGGCCATGTCCGCGCCCTCCTCCCTCTACCCTAATTATGCTGGTGAGCACTACGGCGGTGCCCCCCTGAAGCAGCAGGGATCGCTGGGCAGCATTGGCCTGCCCCCTGCCCAGCAACGACCCGTCCCGGTGAACAACGCTGCTAACAGCGCGTCGTCGCCGAGCTACCCGGACCTCCAGGATGCCATCGACGCATTGATGAAGTTCTCGCTGACGCAGGACGACGAACCCGCCCCGAACAACGCCACCCCTCCCGAAACCAGCCCGGTCCCTGCCGAGCGCGGCCGCCGCCTCTCCGGCGTCTCCCCGCCTGCTCTTGCTACTACCGCAACGGCGACTGCTACGAAGAAGTCGGAGTTCTCTCTGCAGTCGGACGAGCTGTGGAAGGACTTCCCGTCCGCTTCGTCGACGCCGTTTGCGAGCGACGACCTGCAGGCGCAGCCGTGGTCCACTGGACTCTCGCTGAGTCTTGACAGGAAGCCGTTCGACGGTGGTGCGGCTGCCGCTACGGGCGACGCCAAGGACGCGTCTGGTAGCAGCGACGAGGAGAGCCCCCGCCTGAGCGTGTTCGAGCGCTTCCACTAAGGCGTCGGAAGCGAAAAGGAGAGGTGGCGCTCTGTATCTATCTATGAGCCCCGTGCGTGCGCGGCCTGCCCGTCCAACCGTGTCGATTTGGTCTCCGTGCTGCTGCTCGCTGCGCGCTCGTGTGTTTTACCAGCCCCTATTCTATTTACAATAAATATATTAATGCTGCTGCAACCATAGCAGGTGGAACCACGCTGTGTCTTCCATTGCGTTTGATGGCCATCGCATGGTCTGCGAGAAACTCGTCACAAGAGCGCAGTCACCGAGTGACGGCGGTGTGTCGTAGGGTGGAAGTTCCCACGAGGGCTCAGCTCTTCTTGGACGGAGGGCCCTTGCGTTTGGGCGCCTTGGGCTTGAGCTTCTTCTCGCCAACGCCGTGAAGGTTTTTGACCCGCTCGCGCTGCTCCGCGAGGATCTCGGCCTGTGTCCGCTGCACCACCTTCCCGGTGGCCACAGCGATGTCCGGTTTCTTCTTGGCCTTCTTCTCGGGCAGCACCACCATCCGCCGGCGAGCCGCGTAGTCGCGGCAGAACCTGCCGAGCAGGAAACGCAGCGCAAGAGCACGTTAGCCCTCCCGTGAGACGCGATGCGGCACTGCCTGTCATGATGCCTACCTAATGATGGCCCACAAGCTGCCAGCGTCAAAAGCGAATACAAGCGTTAGTTGGGGTGGCGTTGGAAGGGGATGAGCGGGCTTTACCATGGACACGTGAACACCATCGTGAAGACCACCTGCAGCATGATGGAACCTACGTATGCAGGCGTCAGTCTCTCCCCCTGAACCTGCAGCGAAAGCTAGAACAGCGAGTCCTCACTCGTGTCTTGGCCCTGCAGTCGAAGGATCATGACGCAGATGCCCACGGCGTAGCACGTGCTGAGCAGGCGGATGGCGATCTCCACCTTCTCCATGGCCGGCGTTTTGGTCCAAAACGATAAAAAGATCGACTGAAGCCTGGCGACGCTTCATTGAAAAGAGTCAAGGCTCAAATCCAACGATGGAGCAGGGCGTTGGTACTCGGTAATGTAAGAAGGAATCTGGTTCTGCATTCTCTTTTACGTCGTCTTCCTCTGTACGCAGCAGCAGCAACAGCAAAAAACAATACCTAAAGACCTTTCTACAGCTCCTCGTGCTCGGCGCCCTCCTTCTTCTCCTCCTTGGCGTCCTCCTCGTCCTCGTCCTCGTCCGCGGCCTCCTGCTTCTCCGCGCCGTGCTCCGAGCCGTCCAGCTCGAACTTCTGAGCGTTGGTCTTCAGGAACTCCGTGAAGCCCTCCACGTCGCGCGAGCCCTCGTACACGATCGGGTTCTGCTTGTCCTTGGCAGGGAAGAAGAGCAGCGTCGGGAAGCCGCGCACGTCCACGCCGGGGTGGTCGATCTCGTTGGCCGTGGCGTCCATCTTGGCAATCATGATGCTGTCCACGTCCGCGAACTTCTCGGCCAGCTCCTCGTACTTGGGGGCCAGGGCCTTGCAGTGGCCGCACCACGGGGCGTAGAACTCGAGCAGGACGTCCTTCTCGTTGTCGATCACGCGCTCCTGGAACTCCGTGCCCACGATGACCTTGACGGCCTCGTCGCTGTCGTCCTCGGGGTCGGCGGACTTGAGCAGAGGCGTGAGGTTGCCCTCGAAGTAGCTCTTCTCAAAGGCAACCAGGTCCTCGGCGAGGCCGTCCTCGATCTTGGCCACGAAGTCGTCGGCCTTGTAGTCGAAGCCGTACTTCTTCATGGAGCCGGCCATGTTCACCAGCATCACAGCGGGCATCTCCTCGTCCTTCAGGCCGAAGTAGTCCACGATGCGCTTCTCGGTGCTGGGCATGATGACGTGCAGCAGCTTGCCCTTGTTGGCCTTGGCCGGCACCTTGAGGGCCGCCTCGATGCCCGAGACGTAGTCCTTGGTCGTGTCGACGAAGGCCAGCACGTGCTCGGTCATGTCGCCGCCGAAGATCATGGGGGCCTTGTCCTGCGTGAACGTGATGACGAGCGGCAGGCTGTTGGACTTGACGAACTCGCCCAGAGCCTCCTTCTCGAACTCGCCGTCGTAGATGACCTTGCCCTCGTCGAACTTCTTGTACAGCACCACCTTGTTGACCGCGGCGGCGTCCTCAGTCACGTCCTTGCTGGTCGAGGCCACGTACACGGCCAGGTCGTCGGCGTCCGCGAGCTTCTCGAGCATCGTGCGGGCCTCGCCCTCCTCGGCGTCGACCACGGCAAACACGACCACGTCGTTAGCCTCCTTGACCTCCTCGAGCTCCTCTGCCCTCTCCACGATCTTGACGGCGGGGCCTGACTTCTTGACCACCCACTTCTCGATCTCAGCCGACGTGCGGCCGCCGTCGTAGTCCTTGACGGCGTCCACGTCGCCCTTGAAGAACTTGAGCGTGGGGAAGCCGCGGATGGCGAACTGCTCGGCCAGCTTGCTCTCGGCCGTGGCGTCCACCTTGGCGAGACGGATGGGCGGGTCCAGCTCCTTGAGGTTCTTGGCCGCCGCCGCGTACTCGGGCGTCAGCTTCTTGCAGTGACCGCACCACGGCGCGTAGAACTCGACCAGCAGCGTGTCGTGGCCCGAGACGGCCTCGGCGAAGTTGCTCTCCGTGAGCACCAGCACGTCGTCCTCCTCCTCGAACTCGGCCGCGCGCACCACGAGCGCCACGGCGAACAGCAGCGCCAGCGCGCGCGCTGCCTGCTTCAGGAACATCATTCTCTTCGTCTCTGTCGGGCCGGCTAGACTTGACTGCAAATCGGTCGGCTGCGGAGGACTCGTCGAAATCCAAAGTGAGCCCGAGAGTGCCGGGCGCGGAAAGATATGCCTTCTGACACGTGGCGTCGTTATTTCGTGTAGCGCACACCAATCTTTTCGCCTATACAAACACCAAGTGATCCAGTTGAAGCACGAATAGATCAGTTGCTAGTCACAACCCTGCCTGGAATGGAGCTTCCATGATGGAAGAGCTAGCATGGCACTGCGATGTACAAGGGTCCATATTGGCGAGGAAGGTAAGGCTAAATGACATTGAGGCGGGTGTTATTACCGCCGGCATGCAGTACCTGCCACCGGAACAGCGTGATCCCTCCGTTTTAATCTCTGCCCGCACAGCCGCAGCGTCTCTAAATCACGGCCGCGATGTAGTCGCCGACGCCGATGGCCGCAGCCAGCAGCAGCCCCTTGTACCGCGTGCTACGCTTCTCCTGCTTGCGCTCGTAGAAGATGAACCTGCACCGAAAGAGCACATGCGTGTTAGCCAGTCGATTCCCTCGCCTCCGCACCACTGCTGCGCGTACCTTTCGTCGTAGAAGCCCTTTGCGTACACGGCGAGCAGATTGTGCAGCTCCGGGAACTCCGCTTTCTGGATCCCTCATCGATGCAGCACAAGGGTTAGCGACTGATGATATCCCGATACAGATAGACGCCAAAGCGTACCTGCGAATCCGCAAAAATTTCCCAGTCGTACGTCTTGCGCTGCTCGTCCAGCTTGTTGGCAAAGTGGAAAACGCAGCGCACCTTCTCCGGGATCTTCGACTTGGAATCTTCTTCCGACAAGCTCTTGGCGAAGAGCTTCTCGTGCTTCTTGGGCAAGTTGTCAACCTGATGGCAGCAGACGTTCCAGTCAGGATGAATCGACGCGTACCAGATCAAGCTTTCAACGCTTACGTGAGTCGCAAAAATCTCAGTCATGACCGTCTTCTGAGTGGCAATCATCGAGTCAAAAATGAGCTTCGACTCGGTCTCGTCAATGATGTTATCGCTGTCGGCATCATACAGCTGGAATTGGCCTAGCCAGGAAATAGCGCGATTAGTCCCCATTTCGAAGACCGCCAGCACTGTGGCATGTCACTTCCGGACAACTTACTCTTCAGCCATTCGGGGCTGTTGCCAAGAGCTGCAACCTGCAACAATTTCTCCGCCTCCTCGACCTGGACCTTGCCTGATTAGCGCGCACGAATCCATCAGAACATCTTCTTCGAGCACAAGCAGCAAGAGTGACCAAACCCACCATCCTTATCCTTGTCCAGCAGCTCGAAGCTGGCCACGGCCTGCGTGAACATATGCCTCGAGAGCTTGAGCTTGACTGCCTCCACGAAGGCCTCTGCCTTGGGGGTGCATAGCTCCTCGTCGTCCATTGGACCGATCTTGTCGCAGTCCAGGAAGGCCTCGTCCTCCTGCTTCTGCAGGTAGCCGCTGGCCTCCTTCACGAACGCGTCGAACGCGTCCTTGTCCAGTTGCGTCTGCGTGGTCAGCGAGTTGCTGCTGCGATAAGTTTCCAGCCACTGTTGATACGCGCCATTCTCGCTCAGGCGGCGCGGCTGGGGCTGCTCTGGGATCTTGGCCACGAGGTTCTGCACGGCCAGGATGCTCCTGAGCTCCGGCAGCCCCTCTGGCAGCGAGACACGGCAGACGTCAGCACCTGAATGGATGGTACACAAGCGCGGGGCTGCTTCTGCTGCTGCTGCAGCGATACAGATACTCACCGATGGGCTGCTGCTGGAGCAAGCGCCCAAGCGACAGTCGCGAGGCGCGCGCGGCCGCTGCCGTCGTCGACAGACGCCGCATTCTTGCTCGTGATGTGCGTCCACACAAATGTGTGTTTCACTTAAGTGCGAGTGATCAACATGCTGCGGCTACGGCGATGGCAGCAGCGCCCCAGCTCATGGGCCTGCCGGTCCTTGAGCTCCTCGGTCTCTGGCGGGCGATTTGAGGTGGAGGGGGAGCTCACCAAGGCAAGCGCCGGCATTTCTACCACGTCAATTGAGAGTTGGTAGCTGACTGTGTGCATCGTTTTGTGTGCAGCTCCCAGCGGGGGCCATCCCAGCGGTGGGCGTCGAGGCGCAAGTGACGCACGCCTTCTCCATCGAGGACACGCGCGCGTTCGCTCTGCTCTCGGGGGACAACAACCCGCTGCACGTGGACGCTGAGTTCGCCCG
>JAIKVE010001887.1:0-10031 GCA_024679115.1 Phytophthora pistaciae
GGCGCCAGCCACAGCACGCTGTCGAGCACGCCGCTGCACTGCGGGGGCAGCTCCCGCATCCACTGCTTCTCCAGCTGCAGCAGCAACAGGAACGACGGCACGAGCGCGCCCAGCGCCGCCGCGAACAAGTGCGACTCCAACGTCATGGCCAGCGAGCTTGGGTATTGAGAGAACAAGGGACGTGGCGTGCAACGCGCGACAAGAACGGCTAATGCTACCCTTTTAGTAGTAGCGTGGCCGGTGGTAGTAGAGCCCATAGTGCGGGCCCTCGTGCTGCAGCGGTGCGTAGGCGCAGAGTGTTGATGGATGCTGCAGACCCGGAGCCAACTCCTGAATGGGGAAGCCCATGGATGTCACCGCCCTCTCCACCGAGGACAAGTGACGGCGAGAGTCGAGTTGGCTTTGGTTCATGTACCGGCAGTCGCAGGGGTGAGTTCTGCAGCAGAATCTGCAGGCCTCTGGCTGTGTCTCTGGCTGTTGAGCCTGATTGAAGGCTTCGGGCGACGCCGACGAGTCGAAGGCGTTGAAGCCCACGCGCATCTCCGTGCCGGCCGGCTCGGGCCATCGGCCGTCTTCGTGTTCGCCGCCGGACAGCGTTTGAGCTTGCTGGCGCTGGGGCCACTTGGAGGAGGTCTTCCGCCGTCGCTCGTCCTCGATCCACGCAATTGATGGCGAGTACCCGCGCGATAGCAGACGCTGGCGGGATCTGTAGCGCTCGATCTCGGGCGCGTCTCCGCTGACGGCAGGCGTGAAGAGCTGGAGCATGGCCACGCGACGCAGCGATAACTCACCTCGGATTCAGAAATGAGCGAAGTGCGCGGAACTGCCGGCAATACACGCTGACACCCAGCGCGGCGGCGATTGGCATGCAGCACCACTCAATCAAAGCGAGCCACGACACCAAGGTACTAGCAGCGTCTCCATCTCACGTTAGCCTTGAACTTTTAAGCTGAAAGTCTCAGTTTGAAAATTTCAATACTTTGTCGTTCATTAGTTTAGTACGGGGGGGGGGGGGGAAGAGACTTGTTCGGTTACAGCGTTCGCCCGTCAGCTGCATTATTGCATCGTTGCTAATAAGTCCCTGAGACTTCCCACTGATCGGGTAGAGCCCCTTTGCCGATCCGCGCGATCGCGCGCAGCCTGACGAAGCCGACGAACATTTGGCGGAAGACCTTCCAGGTCTCGTGCACCATTACGTCCTGGGCGATGGTCTCGTCCACCAGGTGCAGAGATCCGTCCTGCTTGATGTTGATGCTGCTTCGTCGTCTGCCAGTGGACGCGTCTCCCGCCGAACTCCGTTGCCTCTGCTGGCTGCTGCTGTCGAATACCTCGGTGAGTCGCTGGAGTTTGTCCAGGAACAACGCCTGCACCGCCTCCAGCTGCGCCACGTCTTGGCTCGACACGGTGTTCGCTGCCGACGACGAGCTCAAGTACAGGACGTCACCGCCGCTGGTCTTACCCGCGCTGTGCGTTGCCGGCCACCGAGACAACGCCTTGGCCTGGATGTCGTTGTTCTTGCCGATCTGCCGCAGCTCCTCCAGCAAGTCGCGACATGGCTCCTGGTAGTCGTCCCAGGTGCTCACCAGCAGCTCGTAGCTCTGCAACGGACTCGGTCGGATCTCAAAGGGCTTCGCGGACGCGTGTTCCACCACCTGCAGCTCATTCAGAGCCTCCTTCGCAACCAGCGGGAAACAGGCGGCAGCGATTCGGTCACTCATACGGTCCGTCGTTGGTGCAGCGTTAGGTGCGTCACCCCCTCCATCACTGCATTTGGCTGGTGCCTTCTCCGTGATGTACAGGCGCCGGAAGATAATGCACAAGTCCTCCGAGGTGTATGCGACCCCCGTCTTCTGTAAGATGCCAGCGAGCGTTTCCAACTGCAGCAGCTCCTCGAACTGGGCCAGTTCCTCCTCCACTGCGCAGCAGGTCACGCGGATCTCGTTGAGTCGGTGAAGGATGTAGCGCCGCCACTCGTGCAGAGCGAGCACGAGGAACGCATTGGCCTCAATCTCCGACGGGGACGCGACGCTCTTGCCGTCACTTGCTGCCTCAATGACACGCAGTCGCAGGCGGATCTTCTGGTCGGCGCTCAGCTTGGCAAACGCGGTCTGCAGGATGGTCTCAGCCACGTCGATCGGCACGAAGTCCGTCTGACCAGCGACCGAGGACGCGACCTCTGCACCATCGCGGGGGGAATCCGGAGCGGCGCTATCTGAGGACGGCGCTGGGTTAATGAGGCGGAAGTTGTGCAGTCCGCAGCGGAAGACTGCGTGGAGGAAGGCCAGCGCCTCGTTCTGGCCCAGAAGCCGATCTTCCGGGCACGAGTTGCTCATGCAGCAGAGATAGCTGAACAATAGCGCCAATGGGTCCGTGCGCACGAGCGACCGGCAGTTGGAGAAGACGTCGTGAATCACACGCTCGGCCTCGCAGCGCGTGCCGAATTTCTCGAGGAAGTAGTCGTAGATGAGCTCCACGAAGATCGGTTTGGGCGTTGGCCCGATGCCGCCGTTGAGCGAGCTGGACACGGACAACTGCAGCGGCGACGATCGACCGGCGTGAAAGGCGCTGCTCACGCTGCTGAGCTCCACGAGGAGATACGCCATCCGCATCGACTGCATCGACTGGCGCAGGATCGAGGAGATTATGAGCCGCAGCCAGATGACAGGCCGCTCTGCTCGTCGACGCCGGTAGTCCAGGTGCTCGCTGCCGTACCGCCGGTGCATCAGAGATCGCAGTACCAAAGGCGCTCCGTTGTCTTGCTCCAGACGCTTTCTAAACGTCATTTGGACGCGCCTGACACACAGCTTTTGCCTCACTGCGTCGATCAAGAGCTCCACCCTAGAAACACATCGAGGTTAGGATGATACACAGCAACTAGAACATAACGAGCAACACGTACGTGGACTTGTCCCGATGCCGAGCGAAGTCCAGCAGGCCTCCCAACGCCTTCTCGATGCTAAACAGGTCCTTGGAGCTCAGTAAACTTCCTGTAGTCTCCCGGCGGACGAGCTTGGCCACGCCCAGACTGTCAATGAGCCGCTGGAAGGACGTCAGCATGCGCACTCCATCGCTGAAGCTCCCCTCCCTCATGGACGAGGAAATGTCGTACGCGAGCGCGTCCGTCATGTTGCGCGTCCAGATGGGCAGAGCTTCGATCGTCGTGCGGAGCTCGTCTCCAACGAAAGTGAAGAGTTTGTCGACCACGAACGCTGCTTGGGAGCTGGGAGACAGGATGGCAGGCGTTCGCGACAGCGGGTTGGCCAGCAGTCTTGCCATGACGGAGCTGGGGCTCTCCAGGCGCATACACGTCGAGAAGAACTGCCACGTTTCGGCTGCGTCCATGAACGAGTCGAAGTTGACGGTGCCGTTCCCACGCATGTACGCATTCCGGAAGAGCGTGGCCACCCAGAAGGAAGGAATCTCGTCGTTCAGCGTACGCAGCATCACGCGAAACTGCTCCATGTCCATCGACGTGTAGTTGATGCCCAGCATGGCTGAGAGCGACATGTTGGCTGCCGACTCGGAGGCGGATGCCGCCGCCGACGTCGTCGCAGTCTGGAACATGAGTCGAATGGCGGCACGGCGATGGGCCTGCTCCTCCTTGTACTCGAGCATCATGAGCTCGACCCACAGGTTCGCGTCCACGAACTGAGACGCAGGCGGCGCGTCATCTGCAACCAAGTCGTCTCCCATTCTGCTCTTGTTGCGCCGGTCCAGCTTCGGCCTCTTCTTCTTGTGCACTGCCTCGGGCTCATCGGACACTTTGGGCTCCAAGTAGATCTCTGGCCGCTCCTCCTCGGGCACATTCGTGACCACGTACTCCAGGATCTTCTTGTCGAGCGCCGCCCGCTCTGCTTCGGTGGCCTTGGAGAGGATCACACTGGTGGCGAGTGACGCGTGGTACGGGGATATCCAAATTGTCTTCGGTACCCGTGGGGCTGGCACCTGAGGTGCGACGTGTTCGACCGGTGGGGGTAACGAGCCATCAGGGTTTGTCGGAATTCGTCCAAAGAGAGCGTCATATTCCTTGGCGAACATCTCGTACGATACTTTCTCGCGCAGCGGCCCCCAATTCAACCTTCCGGCAAGCAGAACGTCCAGAACACGGTAACAATGGAGCATGAACACCTGCTCGTCCTCCCCAAACTTCTCGTCCAGCAAGGACAGGAAGAGCTTGGCCTCCAAGTAGCCTTGCTGGACCAGGGAGCGCACTCCGTAGTACAAGCACCAACGATCCTCGTCAGCTTGCATTTGGCGGTGCTCGGCGGAGGTCACTGCATGAGGGTCAATAGCGTCGATTCCAGCTTCAGCGTCAAGTCCCGCGTCAATCTCTCCTTCCTCGGCAATAGCTTTCTCCTCCTTCATAGAGCGCCACGGCGAGAACCACGCGTAGACGTACTCGGGCATGCGGATGCGTAGAGGGAAGACGCCGCCCGTGCGCTTGCACATGGAGTCGTCGATCTGCTTGGCGAACATGATGGACCGCATGCAGCTGAATGTCCACGCCACTTCGCGTTGAGGTCGACGACCGCCAAGGTTTGGCAGCAGGATGCGGAAGTAGAGGCACTGGATCCGCTTCTTCTTGACTGGGAGCTTAAAGCCCTCCGTCTCACTCACGATGATGGAGTTACTGCGCTCACCACTTGAGCCCTTGTCGCCCTCGGTGAGGCCTCCGTTCGCAGACATGACGCGCAGATCTTGCTTGCAGCGGACACACACCGCAGTCGAGGACACCGAAGTTCGTCTACGCCCGTCGCCTTTAGTGTACGGGGAGTCGTCTCGCTCGTCCTCTTCCTCCTGCTCCGCCTGCCTGCGTCGCTCCTCGTCTCGCGCAGCTCGCAGCTCTTGCTCTGCCATCAGATCGCTCTGCTGCTCCATCAACGTCGCGATCATGCTGTCCTTGGTTGCTACGAGGATATTCAGACTGGCGATCTGGTCGTTGCACGCGTCGCGCTCGCGATTGAGCTCCTCGATCTTGTCCAGGAGCTGCTGCTTCTCGTGCACCAGCGGGCGTAGCTGCTCCAATTCTTCGCGACACTGCTCAAACTTCTGCTCCAGCTTGATGTAGTTCTCCCGGAGCTCCACCGCCTTCACCTTCTCCGTGTCCTCGCGCATCTGCCGGAAGATGGCGTTCAGCGCCTTCATCGTGTCGCCCATTTTCGTCATCTGCTCCTTCGAGTCCGTCACGCGGCGCTCCATGTCGCCCTTGACGCTCTCGAAGCTGGCCGTCAGCTTCTGGATCTCCGCCTCGTAGTGCTCCTTCATGCCCTGCGCGTCTTGCCTGTGCAGCTCGTTCGTCTGCCTGACCTCTTCTCGGAGCTGCTCCAGGTCCTCCTTTTCGCGCGTGAGCTCCTGCCACTGGTTCCTGTAGAGATGCTCCAACTGGAAGAACGCCTTGGCGTACAGGATCCGCGCCTTGCGCAGGATCACGCCTTGCTCGAGGAAAGACACGGTGAGCATGGACTCGAGCTCTCCGATGACGACGTCCGACCATTTCTGCTCGAAGAGCAGCTTGGTCAGCAGGTTGTGAGCTTCCGCCGAGCTTTCGTTCGCAGCTGCAGCCGCAGCCGAGCTGTACCGCTGCGCGATCCGCGCGTGAATGGCCATGAAGTCTCGGTCGATCATGGACAGCTTCTCGTCGCAGGCCACGTCCAGGTGCTTTTTCTTGGTGGCGAACTGGATGGCCGTGTCGAAACACCGGTCCAAGTCGAGCACGTCCACTCGACGCGAGGGCCGCTCGACGCCCGTGATGCTGTTGCCTCGAATGGAGCTTGCGCCGTCACTGCCCTTCGAGCGCTCGTCCGAGCCGGGGAGGAACAGCCACGTCTTGTTCTTGTTCTGCGTGGCGTGGAAGCAGCTCTCGGCCATCTTCTCGATCGAGTAGAAGTGCGAGATGGCGGCGTTCTCCTCCTCGTCCGACTGCTGGTTGCGGTCCCCACTACCGGAGGCTCGACGTGACTTCTGCGAGTTCAGAGTCCCAGGTAACACGCCCGTTGACTTGGACGCGCCCAGCTCCATCCGCGGGAGCACGCCCACCTTCTTCACCTTGCGATGCCTATCGTAGCTCTCCACTTCTGGCAGCTCCATGGACGCCACTTGCTTGGCGAAGTTGGACGCGCGGAACAGCGAGCTCTTGTGGAATGGCTGCGCCCCCTTCTGGTTGAGCAGGAACTTCTTCACATCGAACTCTGCTTCGGGCACTTCGAACTGGCGGTGGAGCACGGCACCTGCAGTCGCTGGGGGCTGGCGCCTTCGTCGACGGTGCGGAGACTCGGGGGTGGCAGGAGTTGTCGAGTCCAGATGCAGCATGGCACCTCCCATGGTCGTGAACGGACGATCCAAGTCCCCCTTGCTCCTCGCCTTGAGTCCATCGTTCCTAGCTCCTCGGGCGTCCTCCATGCCATCTCCTCACCTGGTTACTGCGTCCCCGTCCGCGCTTGAAACAACCCGCCTGCCTGCCATGAACAGCCACGAGCAAAACCGTCGACGCCCCGACTAGTCAAAACAGCGTGTATGTATTTCCCATATCTAGCGGCGAAGGTGTCGTAGCTGCTCGTCGTCACGGGTGGGTCTACTCCCCCTTGCTACTGACTGTACCTGGAACCTACCGACGGCAGCTTTCGTGACGACGCGGCTTGCAAACACTTCGCCTTTGTTTTTGTGTATTTCTAGGAGCTGCTCGACTGCGTCGGCTCGCCTCAATGCGCACCAATTCGCTTTCGCC
Organism: Phytophthora pistaciae; assembly: GCA_024679115.1. Taxonomy (NCBI): domain Eukaryota; phylum Oomycota; class Peronosporomycetes; order Peronosporales; family Peronosporaceae; genus Phytophthora; species Phytophthora pistaciae. Next base: position 6,725 of record JAIKVE010001887.1, read on the forward strand.
CAGTGTGGGCTCGCGCCGTGCAGTTGCTGGAGACGACCAGCGCTCCATCGATCGCCCTTTCCGTTTCTTCGTTTGGCAGCGCAAGCACTGCCAAGGCTGGCAGAAAGTGGGGGTAGATACTCTCTCGCCAATGTGCTTCCTCTCGCCACCGGACGCTTACACCTCCGAGTCGATGAGGATCCACTTGATACGGCGGAAACACTTACGCACGATCTCCTCCAGCTCGCCGTAGCGCCCGCTGTACATGAGCAGGTTGTGCATCAGGCGGAGGCGGTCGCCCACGCGGCGCAGACGCTTCTTGATCTGGTTCAGCTGCGACGTGCCGAGGCCCTGAGGGATCAGGTTCTCCACCACGGTGCGGAACACGTAGCCGTCGAGCGGGTCGGTCAAGGCCACCCGCAGGCGCAGCTCCTCCGGCGCGTTCTCGCCCAGCTCGTTCAGCTTGGTCTCGTACGTCTGCAGCAGGGCCGAGATCTTCTCCCACGCCTCCTCCTGGCCAGGAAGCGGGGCCAGCTCGGATCCATGCGCGTACTCCGGGTGGAACTTCTCGCGGCCAACAACGCGCAGCAGCATGTTGAACAGCGCGAGCTGCAGCGCGATGTTGTCACCGGGCTTGTGGTGGAACTCCTTCAGCAGCGCCTCCAGGATCCAGAAGATGCCCAGCGCCTCCGACGGGTCGTCGCGGCACTCCCACACCAGCTTGGCGACCGACACGTCCACTGCGAGGTTGTACTCCGGCTTGGTCAGGCCGAAGTGCGTCATCCACTCCACCGACTTGGTCAAGTACGACTCCTGCTTCTTCGGGGACGACGGCGTGGCCTCCTGGAGCATGTACTCGTGCAGCGGGTGCGCCACAATGCGCTGCATAATGTCGCCCGTCACGTTGTTCGAGAGCAGCTTCTGCAGGGCGATCGTCGGGTACAGCGACTTGCGGCCCGTCACGTCCGGCAGCAGACCGCGCATCAAGAACTGGATGCGCGACCACGAGAGGCCAGCGAACAGGATGTTACCCTGCCTGTCCAGACCACGACGACCGGCGCGACCAGCCATCTGCTGCACCATCAGCGAGGTCAGGACGTCGTTCGGCGTGTCCTCGCAGAAGCAGCACGTGCGGAACGGCATGTTGACACCGTAGGCCAGCGAGTCATCCGAAAAGACAACCGCAAGACGACCAGCCTGGGCAAGGGCCTGCACGATACGCAGGTAGGCCGCCGGCAGGTTCTGGTTGTAGATAGCAATACCGCGGCGCAGCGAGCGCACCAGCGCGTGTCCGTCGTCCGAATCCTCCGAAAGCTCACGACGGAGCTGCCACTTGATCTCCTTGAACTCCGTGGCAGTGAGGCGCGAGCCAGCGGGGGTGAGGACGAAGTCCGGGTGCGGGGCGTAAATGTCCGGAGGCGGCTTCTCCTCGAATGCCTGAGCCTCGCGGTCGTCCTCCTCCTTGCCCTTGGCCTTCACCTTGTCTGCGCGCTTCTTCATGGTCGCCTGGTTCTTCTCCCACTCGGCGTACTCAAGCTGCACCTTCTCGCGGAAGTTCGGGTACTTGGCCGTCTCGGCCGCCTCAATGGACGCGAGGAGCTGGTTGAAGAGCTGGCGACACCGGACGGAGTCGAGCTGGAATGCAATGGCAGGAACCAGGTTCTTGGCACAGAGCTGGTTCACAAGCGCGTACACATCCACCGAGCTGGTGGGGTTGATGTCGCGCGGGTCGTGCAGCTCCACCGTGATGTCCTGCAGACTAGCCGGGGGCGCAAAGAAGTCGAGCAAAGTCTGAGTGGCCTTCGGCTCCTTCGACGCGAGGTCTTCCAGGCGCTTCTTGATCTTGTCCTCGTACTTCTTGGACTCCATCAGCGTGATGCGGTGGGTGCGCTTGCCCAGGTCCACAACGAACTCCTCATCGTCGTCGTCGTCCTTCTTGGACTTTTTGTCCTTCTTGGACTTCTTCTCCTTCTTGGCCTTCTTGTCCTTCTTGCTCGAGGCGGCGGGGGCGGCGGCGTCGCCCTCGGTCTCGTCCTCCAGCTCGAAGAACTTGTGCGGGTCCACATCTTCAATCAGTTCCTTCGGGTAGAACTTTTCCATGGCCTGCCACAGGGCGAAGGCATCGCGAGGGGTGAAGGCCAGGTCGCCTGCGTCGAAGCCGATCGTGGTCAGGTAGTTCAGCGTCACACCGGCACACGGGTGCAGGTAGACCATCTCCTGCTTCTTGCTGGCGCTCTCCTCCTTGGCCTCCTCCTCGTACCAAATGATACGCTGCAGGTTAATGAAGCGGCCCTTGTACTCCAGCAGATGCACGTCGCGCGCCAGGTGCGACTCCCACCAGCTCTTGAGCTTCTGGGCGTTGCCGATGGTGGCGGACAGAGCCAAGAAGGGGCACGTCACGGCCTTGATGATGCGCTCCAGGGCGTCGCCCTCGGGTCCGTTCAGGTCGTGGACCTCGTCGTACACGGCGTACTGGAAGTCGTAGCCGATCTCAATGAGTGTCGACTCGACCGCGCGCGGCGTGCCGACAGCGATGCGGAAGCCAGGCGGCAGGAAGACCGTGCCTTCCGTGATGAGCGCCACGGATCCCTTGACCATGGCCTGGAAGAGCGCGGCCACCTGCCACGCCAGCGGGTCCGTGGGGACGATGAACAGCACCTTGCCGCCCACGACCGACACGTACGAGGACAGCACCGTCTTACCGGAACTCGTGGGGGCACACACAATGACCGAGTGGTTCTGGTCGATGTGGCCCAGCACGGTGCGCTGCCAGTCGTCGAGGATGAACTTGTTCATGTGGTGCATGTTGAGCGGCGGCAGGCGGTCCGACATCTCCGTGAGCTGCCACTCGATCAGGTCCTTGCCGCTCAGGTACTCGTTGACCGTCTTGACGTACTTGCGGTACTTCTTGTGCACGGCGTTGAGCTCGGCCTGCAGCTTGGCGTCCTCCTCCTCGTCCATCTTGCGCTGCTTCTCGTGCTTCTTGCGGCCGTCGGGGCCCAGCGCCGAGCGCTCTGGCATGAGCTTGGTGCGCTGGATCTCCCAGAGCGTGTCCACGGCGTCCGTGAACTCCTTCTTCTTGCAGCAGTCGCGCAGGATCTCGTACAGCTGCTTGAGGCGGCCCGTGGGCGTGACCATCTTCATGTCCAGCAGGTTCTTGGACTTCTTGACGTTGGCCAGCTTCTCCTCGTCCACCTTGCTCTGCTTCTGGGCCTTGTCCTTGGCCAGCTGCATGCGGATCAGGTCCGCCTTCTTGAGCTTGCCGCCAGCGCCGGCGCCGCCCTTCTTGTCCTTGGCCGCCTGGGTCTGGGCCTGCGCCTGCGCGGCC
>JAIKVE010001888.1:0-10030 GCA_024679115.1 Phytophthora pistaciae
GACATCGGCCAGGACACGGTGCAGCACTTCACGAATGTACCCATCATCACCGCCACGGCGGCGGCTGTGGACGCGCTCGAGGGCGAGATGAGCGTGGACAACAACGCGGACGAGGAGCACGAGAGCGCCGTCGTGCACGTGCTGGACCCGGCGGAGATCCTCGCGCTCTTCCGTCTGGGCAGCACCATCCCTGTGGCCAGTGCGCTGGAGCTCGTACGGCGAGCCACGACGCTCATGTCGCTGGAGCAGAACGTCCTCTCGATCCGCGCGCCGTACACACTGGTGGGCGACCTCCACGGCCAGTTCCAGGACCTGCTCGAGCTCTTCCGCGTGCACGGGTCCCCAGCCGTAGACAACCCGTTCCTGTTCCTCGGAGACTACGTAGACCGCGGCGTTTCGTCCTGCGAGATTATCCTGCTGCTGCTGGCGTTCAAGGTGGCGTTCCCGGAGAGCGTGCACTTGCTGCGAGGCAACCACGAGTGCCGCAGTCTCAGTACATTCTACGGGTTCCGGGCCGAGTGCCTCAAGAAGTACGGGCCGGTCGTGTACAACCGCATGATCAAGTGTTTCGAGAGTATGCCGCTGGCTGCGCGACTGGAGACCGTCCATGGCACGTTCCTAGCTGTGCACGGGGGTTTGTCCCCGGATATCGCGTTAGTGGAAGATATTAACCTCCAAGTCAATCGCTTCATGGAGCCTGAGCCCAACGGAGCGCTCTGCGACTTGCTGTGGTCAGATCCCGCCAAAGGCGAGGCCCAGGAGCAGGAGTGGGCCCCAAATGGCATGCGCGGCTGCTCCTTCACGTTCAATGAGCACGCGTGCCGCGAGTTTCTCAAGCGCAACAACCTCCTTGCTATCGTTCGCGCCCACGAGCTCGAGGAGGACGGCTACAAGGAGCATTTCCGCCATGAGGCCGACCGCACGGAAGAAGAGGAGGGCAAGCTGGCGTTACCTGCAGTGGTCACGGTGTTCTCTGCGCCCGAGTACTGCAACACGAACCACAATGTCGGAGCGACGTTGAAGATCCCGTGGGAAAAGGAGAACGGTCGCCTGCTGCAGTACCAGCAACACAAGCGCAGTCAATACCCGGAGTTCGAGTTCACCCGCCAGAGCGAAGAGGAGGCTGTCAAGGCGTTTCTGGAGGAGAATCTCCCGTTCTTGCCGATCGTCTTCTACGATTTGGTGAATATGTGCCGGCAATTGCGGTTCACGCTCGAGCGAGCAGCCAGCATCACGGCGTCCGCGGAACCTCCTCGTAAGCAGTCTCTGGTCTCTTCGTTGTGTGCTCCGGCGGCAGGCCTGGACAAGAAGATTGAAGAAGAAGAGGACCCGGAGCTGCCCGTGTCGCCCCCGTGTTCTGCTATGACAACAGAACTGGAAGAAAAAGATGTCGAGCACAGCGCGACGGACACTCACGAGGTGGCGGGTGAATCATTGCAGGAGTGGGAGCTTGTAGGCGACTGCAAGAGCCCCGAGTCTGTCGATGGCAGCACCAAGAAGTCGAAGAAAGACCTCAAGAAGGAGAAGAAGGAGAAGAAGATCAAGGAGAAGCAGGAGAAGAAGCAGAAGAAGCAGAAGGAAAAGGAGAAGAAGTGGGACACGAATCGTATTGTGACAGGCTGGAAGTTCTGCCCAGGGTTTGTGCGCTTCTACGACCGCTACTTCGCGCGTGACGGTGTCAAGAAGAGCGGGTCCGAGATTACTTCTGCTCCGACCAAGAGAGGGTCCTGGATGCCCCATGTCAAGACACCATTCAAGCGTTCGACCTCAACAGGCGAAGCACCAACTGACACTGAAACGAATGACACGGTCACGGAAACGACGGGCCCAATTCGACGAAAGAGCATGACCGACTGGATGCCGATGCCGTCGTTCGAGCAGGTGGCGCAGCTAACAACTACGCTCCAGGGGCACATTCCTATCCAGGCGAGCGGCGTCAACGTGTTCACAAAGGCACAGTGGCAAGCTCTCAAGCTGTACTTCTCTCTCTTGGATCTCGATGGCAACGGCATTCTGGTGGAGGAGAGCTTTGTTGTGCTGCTCGCAGAACAGGACAGCGGTACGTTTTGTTACGATTATTGTGGATTTTGTTGGAAAATTGCTGACTTGACTTCTAATTATTTGTTTTTGAGCAGATGCGTACGCGACAGAAGACGAATTGAGTCTCTTGATGGAGGTCATGGACTGCAACGCAGACAACATGATCACGGAGCAAGACTTCTTGCTATTTGCATACCGCGCGTTGCTGCGGTGGAAGAGGGCTCTGCATGGTTCCGGCTAGAAGCTGCAGATACAACAAATCGAACTCGCTGAGCGAAATCCCCCCTTGCCAGATTAGAAGTGATATTAACGCGCATCCCGCCCAGTATGAAGGAACGTTGTCATTTTATCGTACAAAATGCATGTCTTGCTTATAAAGTACTGCTTGTATTACGCTGCCATCCTATCCACGTTTTTGAATAGGGGAACCTCGTGCTCTGCTTGGTCCCGCCTTGCCTTTTTCCTTTCGCATGGTGACGTTGAAGCTCTTGGTCCCCACGGTACCAGGGATGGAGTATGCCCCCGGCCCGACAGTCTCCGGCACTGTCGGCTTCACGCGGAATCGTGCTTCGTTCCCGACAGTCAAGCGGACGTCTTTCGACCTCGTGTAGACGGCACCAACATCATCCGCGGTTTCCTTGTAGGCTCCAGGACCAGGTAGATCGCACACGTCTTTCGTGTCAAACACGGATCTCTCTTGCGTTGACAGGAACGGTACCCGTGGGGAGAGCAAGCCCGCAGCTTCCACGCCCTCCACTGCCACCGGAGCAGTCGATGCAACAGCCGAGAACCCTTTGGACACGTTGTATTGGCCGACCGCAGGAGTGACCTGGTCACCCACGCAGTGGACGTGGGGCGGTGCGTGTGGTGGCGCGTTCTTCGCGAATCTGTTCGAGCTGGACTTGAACGGAGCCGCGTTGAGATATTGAGGCGCGTTGAAGGATCCAGCCTCTGTGTACGCCCCGGGGCCTGGGGTGAACTCCTCGATATCCATGCGCTCCAGCTCCCCCCAGACCTGCCGCTCCGACGTGGTGCCGAAGACTCCGTTTCGACCGATGCATAACTTGCCTTTGACTGCGTGATTCAAAGACCGTGGGGTTTCACTCTTGTATGCACCAGGACCTGGTGCTGGAGGGGCCTTGGTGGGGGCCAGACACGGTCGCTCTGTTGCGCATGAGAAGCCGATCTCCTCCGCGCGGTGGTGCGGAATCGACGCTCCGCTTGACTTCCTGCCAAGTTGTTTGGCTCCAGCGTATCGACCAGCCGAGCCGTATTTGCCAGGACCTGGAGTTGTGATGTACGTCGGGTGGCTGAACGGGGCGTTGACCTGCGACGTCAGCTCCGTGCGGCCGGTTGTAGACCCAAAGGCTTCCGTCTTGGGGCCAAAGCTCCTTTGTTCTTGGCGGTATCGCTCCGCGCGCTCGTCCTTGGCTTGAAGCTCTAGCTCTCGATCTGGGTCGTACACTCCTACCGGCTTGGGGGCTGGAAGAATCGGCACCTTGGAGGCAAACACCGCACTCTGTCGAGATCCTCGATGTTGACTGCGACGCGCGCCAATGCGCGGCCGCTGAGCTTCCGGAATCAATGTGGGAGATTTAGCTGGCGGCGGAGTCGTGACTGCCGAGGTTTCAGGCTCAGGGATGGTGTTATACTGGCCTGGACCTGGCAGCTTCGTGAGTCTCTTGTTCTCCTCCCAAACTTCGCGCTTGGCCGTCGATTTGAGTGACGGCGCGACATTCTTCTTCTCGTTCCATATCGGGTTGTGCCGGCTGTAGGCTGCAGGCCCCACCGTGTCCTGGCCGATCCCCGAGTAAATCTCGTCGGGAGGGGCTTGTCGCTGGAGTTCAAGACCTACTTGAACGTAACCATAGCTCTGTTGTCGTTGAGGGATAGCGGGTACGGACGGTTTGACCAAGTGGGCAAATTTGTGGGGACCTTGGTGCTCTCGTTGGTTGTTGGAAGGCGGCGATGACGCAGGACGCAGGTAACTTCCTGGTCCCGGGTTGTCCTGGACGCTAGAGGCTCGGAAAATCGTGGACCCCGGAGCACTAGGGGCAAAACGAGAGATCTATCATGCCAGATTGAGTTGGTAAGTACATGTAGTAGATAATTGCACCATGTTTTGGGCTGATACGCCGCCTTACTTTCGTGGCGAACACATTCGACGGGGGCTGACCATGTTGGTGGCGCGATTCATTGATGTACGCTCCAGGACCTGTTCAAATTGAGCCCCTCTTAGTTCTACGGTACTGGTAAATGCCTATTCAAAGTATGCCGAACAGACCTGGGGTGATCGCGGACGTGGTCTTGTTCTCGTTAAGGTTGCGCTTCTCCGACGTAGCGAAGCTGGAGAAGAGTGGCCGGCGCGCTCGAACTCCAAAACTTGTGATGACTTGCTCTGTTGCGTACGACCCTGGAGCGACGGTGGCTGGTGTGGGCGCGCCAGTGCCAAACGCCGACACACGCTTCGACCGCGTCGTAATTGTCATCTCGAAAGCTGACAGATACTCAAGAAGTGGAGCAAGGGCCTAAATAACAGAAACAGCTCAAGATCATCAACAAGAATTGTCTATTTATTGCTCGAGATATATTGGGGGGGGGGGGAGATCACTACGCGATGTCAAGATCCGCAAGTGGCTCGCACAATCGGCGTGCGAGGTCTGGACGGTAGGTGGCGAGTTTACTCTGCAGCATGGCGATATCATCCAGCAATTGGCGCAGTGAAACCCCGGATCGAGAGTGGTGAGGGTCAGCGCACAGGATTCGACCCGAGGCTGGAGCCGCTGCCGAGCGCCCATGCGAACGGAGCTCGTACTTGGCCAGTTCCTTCTGCAGACTCTCCATGACTGGGCGAAGGCGGCGCTCGTGAACATCCAGCCACTGGCGGGTGAGGAGACTCGCCTGGCGCAACGTCGTGGGGCGTCCGAGCACAGTGAGGCGCGCACCTTCATGCAAGTCCCACACCGAGAGCGGGATCCCCGTCACGGAATGCGCAATGTGCGAAATGGTGAACACGTTGGGCGAATCCTCCAGCACCACCTGGAAATGGCGCGTCGGAATGGAGAAGTACAGTCGGAGACGGCATTGACGCGTCTCCCCAAGCAGAGACGTCTCCTTCCACCAACAGTGGAAACAGAGGATCTCCAACGCAGCAATGCTACAGCACAGACACACAGCGTTAGACTAGGCAGAGTTAGACCCCCACAAAGTAACTTACTTCTTCATCGAAGTCTGTTTGTGGAGCGAGGCTGCGTTTTCAAACTCTAGTGGATCAGCAGCACGTGTCATCGGGTCAGCGTCGTCGTTGTCGGCCCACTCGTTGTCGCCGAACAGAGGTACAAGAGGGTGCATCTCCTGTCGGGACTTGGTAACAAAGTTGTAATAGTACGTTGTTGTCGGCGTTTTTGTCGAGTTGCCCGCTTCGGGGGACACGAGCTCCTCGAATGCCATCCAGGCACCATCCTGTGTAGAATGGCTTGGAGCCTGCTGCTGCTGGTGGCGCAGTATCTTGATTTGGTCGAGGAAGTAGCGCTCGCCGCTGCTTTCATCGTCGTTTTCTTCGTGCTGTCGTTTCGGCGGGTTGGGAGTTGTTGCAGCCTGCTTGATCAATGGCAGCAAGTATGGTTCACGGCCCAAGTCCACACCATAGCGACGCGCATGTGAATTCAAGTCTTCAGGGGTGAGCAGTGCTGTCGACGTCTTCAAGTCGGAGGCCATTTGGCTTGAGTAGAAATTCCTTCGCTGCGAGGCTGAAGCTGAAGTCGAAAGTGAGAGTTTTTCCTTCAACACAAACTCGTCTTTATCATGTTCGAGAAGGTGCTAAAAATATTCGATACTGAAGTATCAGGCGGACTTGACCGCTTTTTGATGATCGGAGCGCTTGGACGCAGCCATTTTGACAGCAAATATCTTGGTCTTGTAGCGAGGCGCCCATACTTCGCGCCAGTTGGCAACCAGTGAGCCGAGGGTATACGCGTGCGTACGCGGACACGGTTGTGATGCAACATTCGTGACGCTGCCTGAAGATTTATCGGAAACTTGGCGTATCCGTGATCGGCGTAGTTCTCTGCGCTTGAAGAACTCGTTGGTGGTGAGATTGCTGGACACCAAGTAAAGGTGGAATCCACAGAAACAAACGAGTGCGAGTCCCATGCCAACACAGAGCACGAAGAGCACTGTGACAGCAGCTTCCGCATGGACCAGGTACCGCACGACCACCATGGGATCGCCTTGCACCACGGTGTGCGTAGTTTCGTCGAGGAATTGCTCCCCGAGGAGTTGTACATACTCGTCATGTAGAATGGCGAAAAGTACGTAAGAGTCGTATCCGCACAGTAGCACGTTCATCTAGCAACGCACAAGATGCATCCCAATTAATTGGATTCAATTCACTCTAACACGCAAGCTAAAAAAAATAAATGTTCACTACGCACCATGAGGAATCGGAGGAAGACCCAGTGGTTGCGCTCGCCAATGCACGTGTTGAGCCACCCGCAGTCTGGTCATACACAAAGCGTTAGTCTTTGCTTCTACAATAATAATAACGGTACTGCAGCAAATGCCCAGTAGTTAAAGAGTGACGGACGTACGGTGGTCGAAGCGCGGAATGCAGTTGTTGCAAACGGAGCAGTGCTTCGAGCGGGCGAGTCTGAAGTGACAAGCACGACGTTAGCAACAAAAGCCCAGTCGAGAGAATGTCAAGACAAGAATAAAAAGCCTATGACAGACTTGGTGGTCTTGCACGTCGGACACTCGCGCTTCCGATAGAGCACGTCGTCGTACTCGTAGTTGTCAAAGTCCACGAGTGTTTCTGTCAACGTGCAACATAAGGTCAGGAGATGCAACCCCAACATTGAAGGAAGATTGAGCTAAATACTTACGAGGCAGTAGGATCCCGGGCGACGACATGGACGCCACGATGAAGCTGTACAGCGCGCCCAGCACCGCCACGAGGCTCAAGTATCTGCAATTACAGCTTCTTTCGTCAGTCCACCCCCCGGCTCAAAGGCGACAGGGCCAAACGTACATGTGAACGTGACCCAGCGAATCATTGGGCAAGTGCGGCAGGCCGGAGAAGAGGAAGGCGCTGTAGCCGCCGACGACCAGCAGCAGGTAGAAGATCTGCGCCAAGTTGCAGCAGTCAAAATACATGTACCGTACATGTAGCCATTTAAGTGCGGCGTGCAAAGGATGGGTACACAACCCGACGACAAAAGATACTTCGTCACGTCGCGACACGGGCGATCGCCACACGGTGTCCGCTTCCAGCGCCCGAAGCGAGCGAAACCTGGCGCAATCACCACGCAGTGACGCTGTGCAGTACCAACCTGCTGCAGAGGGTTGCGCTGGTAGAGCGCGTAGTCGAGGAGCGCGCTGGCGGCGCGCGCTGCGTGTACAGTCATGCGCTTGATTTTCCTGACTTGTCCGGAGCTTCACTTGCCTTTTTGTCCAGCGAGATGACTCCAAATTTTGATTGGCCAAATAGTGGCGCTTCGGTGAGGGCGGCTAGGGGAGAATTTGTGGGCTCGCAGCTCCCGCTTTATAGTGCCGCCGCACAGAACGCCAACGCCCGAACCCCTTGGCCGCATTTCCGCTCTTGCGAGGACCTTGGTACGTGTCCAGCCGTGCTCCTCCTCCACGCCCGCAGACCCGTTGCAGTCATGAGCACGCGCGTGTTTGTGCGGCTGTACGACGGCGCCACGCAGCACGAGACCGACGACGAGGTGCTGGAGCTGCCCCCGCCCCCGCTCAAGTGGAAGGACGCCATCACCGCCATGGTGGCGGCCGTGGGCAAGCAGGGCGAGTACGAGGACGGCGTGACGACCCCCAAGGCGCGCCTCTTCCTGCTGCCCACGGAGACCACGGGCATCGCCGCCGAGGTGCGTCGCCTCAACCTCTATTGGCTGCTTGATTCGGTGTTACTGGAGGTCTAACCGTTCGTTGCGCGCTCTCGTACAGCTGAACGCCCGCTCGCTGCGCTTCGGCGTCCGCGAGAACGACCGCTTCGTCGTGTGTCTCCAGGGCGAAGACTACCAGCAGCCCAGCGAGAGACAAACGTCTGCTGCGAATCCTGCGCCCGAGGCTGCGCCCACGACTGCCGCAGTCAATGGATCTTCCGCGAGACCCATGACGCTGTCCACTCCGAGCGCCAGCAACGCCACGCCGCAGCCCACCATTTCACCTTATGCCAATGGACAAAATACAGCTCCGTCAACAAGTGTCGCACCTTCCGGGGCCATGGGCGGCCCTCCTAGAGGCGGACTGGGCGGCGGCGCCCCGTCGGGCAGCTTGATGTCTAGCGGCAAGAAGGGGAACAAACGCTACCGCAGTATCTCGGGCAAGATGGCGGCGATCAAGTCGCTCGGCGACAAGGGAATCATCTCCAATGACGACCGGGGCCACCTGAAGGACCTGCTGCTGAACAGCGACTCGCCACAGCTGCAAGAAGCGCTGGACAAGTACAACAACACGGGTGACTTCCAAGCCGTGAAGGACATCCTGCTCAAGGAGATGCAGAACCCGTCCTCGAAGCGCAACACTGGCGACTGGCTGTCGGAGAGCTTTGTGAACGATATCGCGCTCAACTTCAACACCACACCACCCGCTGCCAAGGCGGAGCCCATTGCAGTGCAGAATGTCAACAACTCGGGGCGCTTCAACACGGCCCCTGCAGCGTTGACCCCGTCGGCCAATTCGTACGCGTACCAGACGGCCAACCAGTCTACGCCCATGAACGCCGTCAGCTACGCGCAGAGTTCTTCTATGGCGATGAACCAGTATTCGGCCTCTGCGAACCTAATGACCCCCACAGGCGGCCACCTCTCAACCAGCAACGGATACCCTACTTCAATGGCTGTTTCATCGGGCTACCAGCAACCGTCGGTCATGCAGCAGCAGTATCCCCAGCCCCAGGTGTCGCCAACCAACAACATGTACGGCACCGCTGCTCCACAGATCAACCTGCCGCTTCGGGACCGCGCAACTTACCTGAAGCGTGGATATGAGTCGTCACCCGTCCACAACATGATGGGGATGACCCCACCTGCGGTCTCTCCGGCGGCATCGGCACATATGGGCATGAATGGCTACGGAATGCAGCAAGGGTATGCGATGAACCAAGGATCCTACCCTGCTAACGTTATCTACGCCGGAGAGCAGACACAGTACGCCATGAACCCGTACATGTCTGGAGCCAACGGCGTGTATAACCCGTACCAGCAGCAGCAACAGTACGCCATGAATCGGTACGCTTACGGCAGTATGCAACCGGACATGGGCTACAATTACTACGCTGCAGGCTACGGATACGGTAAGGCCCAACTCCGCGCCGGCCCTGGTGGTAAGTGGACGACCGCTCCGCCGATGCCTTCGTACCCCCCGCCGTGTTCCAAGGAGGAGAAGAAGGAGAAAATTGCCAAGTGGTTGAAGAAGCGCGAGAACCGCAACTGGTCCAACAAGCCGTCGTATCCCGTCCGGCACAGCATCGCCAAAAACCGCAAGCGTGGTGAAGATGGTCGCTTTATCACGAAGGCGCGTCTTGCAGAGATGGCGGCGGAGGAGGCAGCGGCAGCAGCCGCCAGTGGAAACAGCGATGAGCCCCAGAAGGCGTCTCCTACGGCGTCTACGACTGAGGAAGCTCCTGCCACGTTGGTGTCTGAAACTGCGATCCCGCAAGCTACGCCCGTGCCGTGAGTTGATTTTGCCGCGATAGATTAGTTTGTTGTACAACGTAGTTATCCATGCAAAAGTATATCCAACCTCGTGAGTTGAGCTCAAATTTCAAGCATCACTAAGGAGTTCTACAGTGTACGACAGCGCCCGAATTAATCCTGTTTGGGTTGGGCTATCAGCACTTCGTCGCTTCCTATCCCAGTATAACTTTGATGTGCACAAGTATAAGGACACAGCCTCACTCACAACGCGTAGCTTGACCGGCATTCCCGGGCCGCCCGCTCGCCAACCAAAAAATATTGTTTGCAGCTATCTCACA
>JAIKVE010001889.1:0-10025 GCA_024679115.1 Phytophthora pistaciae
CAACATACCAGAGACGCTGCGAAAAAAGTGAATTAGGGTATACACCGCTTATGTAGTACCGTACAACATACGGGAACTAAGGGGTTAACAGGCCAACCTCGACAGGTCATTCGCAGGATTTCCTTACCAGTCTTTATTTGCTTCAACAACTCCAGGGTGGTGAAGGCTTGTACCAAGCTTCCGTCCAGGACCCCCAGCGTTCGTCCCATGGTCCCCAGGGCAGCATCTTCCGGTAACCAACCCCATGGTAACGCGCATCCAGAATTTCATCATCAGCTCCACGGTCCCGCCAGGCATCTTTTTTCTGGTGAGCCGCCCCATGGTGACCCGCATCTTGGATGTCAGCGTTAGTCCCGTGGTTCCCCAGGCATTTCTCTTCTGGTAGGCAGCTCCAAGGTAACTTGCGTACGACAGGGAAAATTGAGCTCTGTATGTCTTTTATCCGCTACGTCTCTCTCTATCTATCTCTTACTTTTCTTCCTCTGCATTCTTCTTCGGACAAATATCTTGTGTTCACTATGCTTGGGGTCAAATGTCTTATCTTGAGTATACCTTGGGTTCAGCGGTCCAAACTTGCGATCGGCTTGCGATTCCATTGTTTCAAGGCGTAGAAAGTGTCAAATGTGGATCCATCGACTTGGTTGTGTATGGTGCAACGTTTCCTCTCTACTCGTCGAAAGTATCCAGTCTGCAGAGCTTCTCTTGGTTATTCAAGGTCACGCATCACTTTGATTGGAGACTGGCTCGGACTGGCTCGAAACCCAGAAATTCATGTGATACTCTGGGTCACTTCCTGAAATTCAGTGGAATTCAGGAGGGTCGCGAGGAGTCTTGGGGATCCTTGGGCGTTGGCTTGGGAAACAATTGTTTTCAGTATAGGGAGTCTGGATTCACGGTCAAACCCAGGATTCTACCTTGAAATCCTAGGTTACCTGGTCTTCGGGGGTGATTTTCAGGGTTTCCAGGCACTATGGGTACCAAGTCGTATACATCACAGACTCGTGTGTATCTCCACAAATCCAAGCACTTCGCGGGTTTACTGGCCTCCAGCGTGTGTTCACGGTGGTAGTGGGTTGAGTTTCCAGGATATTTTGGTCCTTTGTAGCACTCTGGACCACAGCAAGATGAGGTGTACTCTGGGATACGTTCGCCAGAGACACTTACCGCCAGACGTTAGGCACTCATCGAGGTGACAGCACGTCGTCGGCAATTTTCTGGGACCGCCTCGTGTCAGTAGCAAACCGTTCCCACTGAGGCCGGGACTAGTGAACTTCCATTCACCTGGATAATAATATTCATAAGCACTTCCTATGTGCATTGTGCTGTGTGACCCCGTCACACCATTTATATCATAGCATAAAGGTGGTACGACAGCAGCGCTACGGAACTTGCGCTACAAGGGCGCTATTGTCGCGAACGTGGCTCTCTGCGCCAGAAGAACGCCGACGCGATTTGAAAGCCTTCCAGGGCGGCGGCGACTGGCGCACCGTCACTCGCCACAACGAGTTTGCGCACACTAAGAGAACTTCGGCGTGGGCCTGTCCGAAACGATCGTCTCGTGGCAACCCAAAGGCATGCTCTTCGCGGTAAAGCAAGGCAGCTTTACATATCGTTCAGCGTCACGAACAAAGAGAAGCGCAAGGTGTTCGCCGAAGCTCTGGTCAAGCACCAAGAGGAAGTGAAGTTGTCGTTTACTTTGATAAATCTAATTGCAATCTCAATTCAAAGCTCACGCGTGGAGGTGCGAAGAAGGACAACCGCACCATCGAGAAGTTGTAAAACGTGGGTACTCGGCGTATCGATCCCCCTACCTCCCGCATGCGAATCTGGCGCTCTATCATTTGAGTTAAGAACCCAGACACAAACACAATCTGCAACGCAATCGATGCGCTCACAGCAACACACACACACACACACACACACGCGCGCGCGCGACAACTCGCCACAAAACACACTCAGCAAAACAACGCACAAGCGCCTCACAGCGCTATCCCGCCATAGATCACGAAGCAAGCCGTCTTCAGCTCACGCGGCAAAGTGCCGCTGCTGGTAGGCAGAGCTCGGACGATTACTTGTACACCTTCTCGTAGCCCCTCTCCCTTTGCTCATCAAAACTACAGTGTAGACAACATCTACCAACAATACAAATCAAGCAACCACACGTCAATGCGGGCGATGGAGCTCTTTACTAAGGAGGATACCATGGTAGTCCAATCTCCGGATCTACAACCGATAGGTTATGTGTGGTCCATAATGAGTAGGAAAGTCAGTCCTAATGGTAAACAGTATGATAGCGTGTCTCAATTGAAGGTTGCGCTCTTTGAGGAATGGGAATCTATTCCTACAGCTATGCTTGTGTTAATCATCGAGTCTATGCCTTGTTGATGCTATTCTGGTTCCACCGGGTCCTCGATCCAACGACCACTGCAGACGACCTTCTGCCGTGGCATAATCCAAACTAAAATGCATTGCGACTTAGTAGGGTAGCGAGGTAGTTTCCTGCTCTGTCAATCCTACGTCCTACTGATCCCGTAACCGCTAGCACATCCGACATACGCAACGATAGCACTGGCAGTGCCCAGCGTGCAGATCACTTCCGTCCACGACGCTCCAACTTCGATGTCGGGTAGTTAGAGTTGTCCACATCTGTTGAACGAGAGAATCATCAGGGTGACGAAGCGCAAAGCGTTCCAAAAGCACCGGAACATCCTGAAACATGACTTCGGCTGGCTCTCAAGAAGCCTCCTCAGAGTCCAGGCCGAACCTTTCGACGAGAATTTTCCTCTGGTGAGACGATGCGCCAAGTCGCACGTGTCGATACTAATTCACTAGATGATCACCTGCAGGGTGGATCGCGTGGTCCTCCACGTCATCTGTGACGCCCTTCAAAGTTTAGCAGGACCGCACCGCTTCGCTCTGTGTGACGGGCTCGAGCTAGGGCACGTTTGCTGGTAGCGATGTCAACAAATGTGCGGTACATGCAGCGGCGTTTGTATTGCTGATGTTAAACGGAAAAGAATGAATCGAAATCGAAGGTTCCGATGGTCGGTGAATAACTTGCCCCCCCCCCCCCCCCCCCCCCCCCAGGACGGAGAAGCAGGTAGTTCAGACTCTTGCACATCTCAACGATAGCGAAGGCTTTCTTCTCGACGATTACACAACGCAAACTGGCGCCCTTAAAGCTGCCACTAATTTAGGCGAGGGGGTGTAGCTCCTGATCCAAAAGCGGACGCTCAAGCTGTCCACGGTGTGGCTGCAATACCGCCGCACTCCAGTGATCAAGGCTAGCGTCCGTGTACACACCCCACCGTCTTCCTGTCTTGAATGGTCCAAGTGCATCATATACCAGCAGCGCTTCCATGACACGGTGGACTGCAACTTCATGGGCATCCGTACACCTAACCGTAACGAGCTGCACGCGCTGCAACTTATCTTTCTCCCGGCCCCCGATGCTCTTGGCTGCAGTATTGAGAATGTTATGGGCGTAGTTTGGCTCACTACTTTAGCTTACACGTGTGCGCACGTGTACGAGGAAGCGTAGCTTAGTTTAATCTAGAGTTAATTCTATTCGAGCCTCCGAGTATAGATTAGTATAAATAAACGATCCAAATAATGTTTTAGGCTCAGCTGGCGCGAAACGTCTCGATTTAAGTTCGCGTTTACGAATACCCTTTCGTACGAACCTGGAATCGCCGTTTTTCATCTTCGTTTGTCGCCGTTTTTCATCTTCGTTTGAAAAACCTTGTGAACTCGGGAAGTAGTTTGGATAGTTCGGGAGTTGCCCACGCCAACAAAGTCCACGGCGGTTCAAACGAAGGATCGCGTTGTAGGCTTGCTATTGGAAGATAATCCAGTAGCGTTGCTTCGCTAAGAGCCGCACCCATCGCCTTTCACTAGGGTGTGAGCGTCTTTCTAGGATGTCGACATGAATGCACGCCTTTCACTGCTGAAAGGCTTCCGTCAGTGGTCGTTGCAATGTGGTGCATGGCGGAATGATGGCGCAGGGTAAGCGCTCGCTCGGCATCTTGCTTCTCACTTCGTGATTTCATCACTAGTACCCACATCTACCTACACCCGGCCCGATCGCTACGCTACAACGGCTTCCCCGATGCACCGCTGGTTCAGTGGCCGTGAAGCTACTTCCGACGACGACGGCGACTTTGAGCCATCAACGCCACCGGGATCTCCACCGACTCAAGCTGGGGAGAGCTCATGGAGCACGTCCGTCTCGCAACCTTCAGCAGAAGGACCACCCGTTCAACAACGCCAATTGGCACCTCCGATGCAATCGGTAGTCACAAGTAGCGCCGCGGCAGTTGGGCATGATCTACGAGCGCCGTTTGCCCGGCCCCGATGGCACCATTACTGCTGACCACAGCCAGCTTAGCTCCAACACCACGTATGGTGGGCTTTGCACCGTTGACGGACCCCCCCCCCCCCCCCCCCCCCCCCCCCCCCCCCCCCCCCCCCGGATCGTTTTTGCCGTTCCTGCATCGTCCGCCCAAATTGAACGCGACTTCGGAATCAGCAGCCAAATGGTTACTGTGCAGCGAGCATCACTGTCCTCAGAGAACGTTGACATGTGCTCCTCCCTGAATCGGAACAGGGAATTCATTGATGTGACGCAGTGCTCAAAGCTGACAGCGGAGGAAGCACGAGAAGCCGTTCCTGCAAACGTCACGGTGAACTTTGATCCTCAAACGGCGATGGAAATGTTCGAGAGTGACTGTGAGCAGGCCTTGGTCAACTCTTTCTCTGCGCATATTTCGACTGAGCTCTAAGACAACCCAGTTGTCTCAACGCACAGCAACATTGATAATACCTCTCTCCTTCACATTGGTATACTGCTGTATTGAAGTTATTAAAGCTATCGTTCTAGGCGAACTCTGTTCCTTACTTTTGTCAAAGCATCCTCCTACCTCGACGATGGCTAACGTCGCGGTGCGCCATTTCCACTTGCTTTCTTCCGGCATTCGTTGGCTCGTGCTTCAATTTTTCTAGTTAATGCCCGTATCGCGTCGGCACGAGCACATTCGAGAGGTGATCGATTTGTTTTGTGGCGCGGATGAGCCTTTTGTTTCGGGGCTACCAGAGCTGGTTTAGCCGTAGCTCGTGATTGCGTCCTAGTGTGCGCACGGCCCCGGCATCTCTCCTTGGACGAGAACGATTCGCATTTCTCAGTGCGGTTATCAGCGGTGAGGACTGCCCCGTCCGAACGCTCCATTGATGCTTCAGTTAGAGCGGTAGCTAGTGCAATAGCACTAATATCACGTCCGTGTCGCTGTGGCAAGCTGGAAGTTTTGACTGGCGCACCTGTTGAAGTATATTGACGTCGGCTGGATTGTTGGTATCTTCTAGCATGTTGCTTGCCTTAAGCAGCTCCTTTGCCACTGCGCTCGAAATGAACGTGCTCATCCGATTATCCAACCGCTCTTCCATTGCCTTCATGGATTTATTCGTTTTCGCGGCATCAGTCGATCTCGACATACGCAAGGCTGCCATTAAGCGCGCCTCAAGTTGCTTCATGGCATCTGCCTGACTCACGTGGAGCTGTTGATGGTGATTTTTTTGCGTATGCAAGATGCGAGCCTCTGACTGTAACACTTCGGCGACAACCTGCTTCGTAGTATCGGTCGAGAGCTGAGCAGTAGAAGTCTGAAGAAGATCGTTCAAATGAATATCCAGTCTGGAGCCAATGCCACTTTGTAAATCATGCTGAGCGCGAAGCTGAAAGGCGTGCATATTTTCATTAAGTCTTGCCTCTGTCATCCTCAATCGGTCAGAAGTTTGAAGCTCGGTTGCTTTCATGGCAGCATCAAGTGAGAGCTGCATCCGTTTCCCCACTTCTGCGACTTCTTCGTCAACTACGTTGTGAAGATGAGTTTCATACGCTTGAATTTTGTCACCGACAACGTTCACGAGGTCCTCAGTGTCTGCCTTCGCCCGAATTTTTAATGCAGCACAAGACTCAGCCAAAGCCGTCACCGCTTCATCTAGTTTGAGCTGCATACGAGGCTCCAGTTGCGTAATACGATCTATTGTATGTTCACGTTCGGTCGCAAATTCCTCCTCGAGAAGTACCTTAGTGTGATCGATGTTGGCCCTGGCATGGCAGGACACGGATTCTTCAAGCCAATGACGGGTGGAATCTATAGTCTCGCTGAAATGAGCTTGACAGGCTTGCAGCTGCGCTGCGCCAGAATATTCTTGAGCAGAACGAGCATGGGCGTCGTAGCTTTCTAAGGCCGCTTCAAGCTGAGAGTGTGCACGCCCCACTACTTCGTCAGTGTAAGCGATGTGAGTGCGAGCCGCATCCGTAGCTGCTGTCATTACCACTAACTGCGTCGCTCTTAGCGCATCTTCAAGCTGGTTTTGTAGCCGTGCCTCCACATCAGCGAGTGCCCCGCAAGTGGAGCTCATGAAGCGCTCCATGCGCCGCTCCATGTCGGCCGCATGTTGCTGTGCGCGGGCTTCGACATGGGCAAGTGCGCTCTGAACATCTTCAAGCACTGGGTGACCCGCTAGCCTGAGCTCCTCCTGCAGCATGACGCGTCGACGCTGTACAAGCTGATGTTCTGAATGATAGTAGTCTGCATTCTGCTCTTGCGACTGTGGGGTTGAGCCTTGATGATCCGATGCCTCCGACGTCAAGCATAGTTGGTCACTTGGGCTACGCATACCAGTAAAAGCTGCCATTGCATGCAGCATCTTGGGCTCCGTGGGTTGATCCAGCGACCGGTGTCTCGCGCTCACTCAAAAGGCCGCTCAAAGCAACCTGTGTTTTGGCCAATAGTGACCGCGAAGTATGAGCATGTTCGTTCGTTTCAAGCGTGCTCGCGACTCAATGTAACTGCACACGCGAGCTCATAAAACCTCGAGAATCAGGTTCCTGGGGTTTTATCGGTTCGCTGAAAACAGCGGAAACCAAGGTTCGGTTTAACTTCGTTCCAGCTGAGGTTTTTGGGTTAAATGAGAACTGCTATTTTTATGTTTCTGACTTCCTCTAAATGTAATTTTTTTAAGATAGGAATCTGCCAACGGCTGGTTGGCAGAATTCCGCTAATATGCATGTCGCTCATTGGCTAAAAGATGCTGCTTTCAGCCAAAATTGAATCCTAAGTCTCTATGGATCAGGTCGTAATGAATTGTAACGTACACCAAGGTTGAGGAAGTATCCATCATTTAACAGGTAACGTAACAGTTAGAGTTGCAAGTGATAGCCACTTGTGCGTGTAACCCCGTTACAGAGAACGCTATTCCGATCGGATGTAAGGGCCGTGAATTCTGGGATAATCCGCCGCATCTATCCCACTGCACGCAAGAACTGCTGTAGATCATTCACAGTCTGTTAGGACGTCATCTCCACTAGGCCCTAGATACGTTCGGGCGCGTGCACGGCCCCATCCTCCCAGATGACTTTGTCTTACCAGGAAACCTTTCGCATGAAGAAATGGCACTTGCGGACATGCTGTTTGAGACCGAACCGCTCGTGACGCTGCAGACACCCTTCAAGGGCATCAGTCAACTCCTCAAGCAACTTGGTAAACCCGAGTACATCGATTAACCACACGAGAACCTTCTGATAAAGCAGCGGGTCGACAATATACTCCATTGTATGCTGGCAGAACGCAACTGAGTCGCTGGCCCCCGTGGGTACTCGGGTCGGGGAGGTCATACAAATCTCGTGGGCGAATCCCTCGGAGCGCAAGCGCTTGTATAAAGCAGCATTTCGAGATTGTGCTTGCGCAAGCGTAGTCCACCCTTCTTCATCTAGTGTAAAACAGCTGGTTTCGCTGCACCAGCCAGCGCCACTGAGGCCGCACCGGCGCTTGAAGACATCGTACTCTGTCGTGAGCATCAAGTACTTCGAGCGACACTGATCTAAGTACGCGTGCAAATTTGATTAGATACAATTCAAGTGTCCATAGCTGTGCGCCTAAGTATGGTTCACCTGTGTCGACTGGGATACGGTGCGCCTAAGTATGGTTCACCTGTGTCGACTGGAATATGGCGACTTACCCGACCATACTTATAAATAAGTCTGCGGCACGAGGCCTGCTGCTCTCGCCCCACGTCCGCCGCCACCACGCAACGCTGAACGAAAATGAATGAAGTGTGATCGGTGTGTGGCCCACAACATCATATAAAAATTAATATATTTGTTTTTTGAGTCCATCCTTCTGGGGTACCATGTTTAGAGTACAGGTCTGATAGGTCCTACAGTCGGATATTCCATGGTATGATACCTAACAAGAGCAAATATAGCCCAATCAGAGTATACAATAAGGAAAAGCTCGACAAATGCGGCGATAAATTCTTTTTGACTGGCTGCACAACGACTGCGTACTATGCCAGGTAAGCAATCGTAATTGATGCAGTGCCAAATAAATTCCGACTCTAACGCTGATATTATATTCACGGACAGAGTTGAAGTTTACTGAGGAAAAGAGAAGAAGGAGAAAGTGGCGAAGGGGAAAGTTGGCCCAACCACTGCTGCGAGAGACATGTCAAAGGTTCTACACGGTCAGCCAACTAAGCGTCTTATTGTCACCAACATTTGTACTCATCAGTGGCACGATCGATAAAGATGGTCTATATGGGGCTGTATCACCTTGGGACTGTGCGGGCTAACCTGCTTGGTTGGTGTAAGAAGGTCCAGTATACGCAAAAAAAAACGATCAAAGACTAAGCAGCGAGGGTAATACCGAATTGTCTATTCCAAAGACCACCCACAGTTTGTAACTCTATCATGGATGGATTTTAGGACCGTGAATATGTAGGCAAACGGTCGCAGCACAATCCTCACAACTATTCTACGAACGGGAAGGACAGAAGTAGATCGGAGGACCCGTGTCCAGAAGTGACTGAATACCTTGTGGGTATGGGCGGCGTCGACATACACGACCAAATACGAGTTCAGCGGTA
Source organism: Phytophthora pistaciae (assembly GCA_024679115.1). NCBI lineage: Eukaryota > Oomycota > Peronosporomycetes > Peronosporales > Peronosporaceae > Phytophthora > Phytophthora pistaciae. The sequence goes on from JAIKVE010001889.1 coordinate 8,926, forward strand.
CTCACTTCAAAAACAGTGGCTTCTCGGAAGTATCCCAAAAATATACTTCTTGGATTGGGGGGCATGGCGATCACGAATGGGTTCATCGTTCACACGTTTGTACAGCGACAGAAAGGCAATAAGACCCCTACCCACGCAACATCAGCTTTTGGAGTTGCAGAATTCTGATTTCATATCCAATTTACCGCGGGGGCGTTTTGCGAACGTGTCCGCGGCTGTGCACACCAGCGCACCAAATGCAGCAAGTTACTGAGCAATACTCGCTGCAGAGCATGAAACGTCAATTTCTCTACAAAGTATGTTCACGGGCGAACAATGGGAAAAGTTGGAAACGACATAGACATGCCCCAAATGTAGTGTGACATTCGGTGAATGGGTGGTTTTGCGGATCGTCGTTCGCCAAATTTCTGAAGGGAACATCAAGACATGCGCACAGATATGTCATGATGTATGGAAGAATGGAACCCAACTATCTGCCAACTATATGAAGCGCATTTAATTCCGGAGAACCAAATGGAAGCGAGATGGACAGGAGCTGAGAGCGATCACTAATGCTAACTCGAAAGCTTTGATAATGTAGTAAATACTTGCTGCGTGGTATTACCACAGATTATCGTTCAAATGCAAACAATAATGTGGGAAGCTTGTAGCTAAAATCTCATCTAGGAAAAACAAAACCTAAAACACACATTGATTATATAGCAGTTTGAATTACTCTAGCTGAGCGTGCATTTTCGCAGCGGAACATTTTTACAGAAGCCTAACATATAGTTGCATCCTAATGAGCGTCTGATTTTGGGCATGTATATCGGTGCATAACACCTCTAAACGCCTACTTACGTTCGTTTCAGCAAAACTCTCCTTCAGGATCGACGCGACCTCTTGCGGAGGAAAATCATCGTATGTGGCCCACTTCGACCTGCAACACGAAAGACAATATTCTGGAAATTTCACTTCCTAGGCTAGCAAGATTAAAACGTATATGTTACAAGAAAGACTATACGGGATAGAAATAAACAATAGGCCAGCTCCCGGCCTGGCAGGTCGAGGCTTCGGGTAGGTGAGGCTAGTGGACCATGGCAGAGCGCGGAGAATCGACA
>JAIKVE010001890.1:0-10024 GCA_024679115.1 Phytophthora pistaciae
ACCTCGTTCCGTGCGGCGGCCGCGATGTAGTACTGAGAGTCGTGGTTCCACTAGTCAAATATGAAACAAACCCCTTTCAGCTGCACTTACGCGCTGCGTCACCGCGTCCACAACCGCTGGAGCATCTTGAATGAGACGGGCTCGGGGCGCGTGCAATTACAGACAGCAACGATATAGGTCGTGTCACTACCTAAATTATTACAGTGATGTGGAAAGGGATCATACCCGATGAACAGCTGTGATACCTCGTTCGCGCTAAATGCATTCAATATGATGATAATCAGTACATTAAATGAGTTATGAATATCGACGGAAGATATCAAACACCCGATCGATGACGCCAGTGCACATTCGACCTGTACCATCATTCGAGTGCACATGGTTAGCGAAAAATACCGCATTAGCGACATGGGATACAACGCATTTTCCTGGAATGTTTGTCGCTGATTTCTATGCAGGTGCTCTTCCGATACTGCTTCCACTACTTAACTCCGATGAATCCGTCGGGCTTGCCCACACAATAAACGATATTGATAGTTTTTTTTCCTACAGACGAAGAAAAAAAAAGACAAGCCAATAAACAAAGGAATAATAAAAATATTACCATTCGCACAAGCCGTCAGAGCTGCTATTAAGTCTTGTCTCGTCCAAGCACCCAGGAGGAATCGCGTCTTACCTTTCCAGCACGTTTTTGAACGTTTATCGATGTATTGTGGACTGACCGAGTGAAGTCTAAGTTATCGATAATAATGTTTTTTTTTATACTATCGACGGCGGGCATGGTCCAGCATTTCAAACCCAACCACCATCTGGCTTATTAGCTGCATGAGCGATAAGAAGCCGGTCATGAATCTCTTGCACGCGCTGGACAACGCCTATCTATTACAATATATTTGTTGTCTGTGAGTGTGGTACGCCTTTTAGATCATTTGATTCGCTGATGTTTATCACATATCAGCCATAAATTACGAGGAGTAGCTGCAGACCTTCAAAAGGTACTCAGCTATGTGAAAAAGAGACTAGACAGTTGCATTACGTTTGAAATAACTTATCAAGTACCCGCTGTATATTTCGGATCTGTGCAAGCGCTGGTATATCCGACCCCACCAACATAATGACGAACAACAATGCTAAAAAAGGGTTTATCAAAATAAATAAAAAAAAACATCGTAATAGATAGTATAACATCAACAACACTATATTGTCAACACGGCGGTGGGTAATACGACGAAATACAAAGATTTTCCTTCGCTCGCGTCTTTCAATGAACCAACTATACAACTGATAATGCAGCGTGGTACAACACGAAAATGACGAGTTTCCTTTGGTATAAATATTTAGCGTGAATCGGTTTATGGAAGGCGCAATAAATACTATCAGCTGCATTGTCACCTGCGACAACAGCTTGGTCTCTAGCATGTGTGTCATTTCCAAATTCGCTTTGAACAAGGCAGTCCAGCTTCGATCGGGAAGACCTGCATGGCTCAGACCGTAGTCCCGGAGGTTCACCGTGTTCGCAGCGCACCAACTGCCAAAGCTACGCACGACTCTGCCACCATGGTAGAGACCGCACACTTCTACACGGGGCACAGTCAGGCCCTTCAGCAGCAGCAGAGCGAGCTCGCGTCGGAGGCGCAAGCTGTAGAGGCGCCGAAGAATACGCGCTTGGCAGCTGCAGCACAAACGTGCAACGTCGCTGACTCGGTTCGAGGACCGGCTTGAGAGCCGTCTGGTGCTACCGCCACGCCCGCCCGCGTCGAACTACGATGCGTGGGAGCATCACTTGCGCGAAGCGTTGATGAGTCTTCGACACATGAGCCTGTCAGCCATTTTTGTGCGTTGATGCTATTTCTGTCGTTGTGCGCGCCTGCACAGCAGTTGTACTTTATTACACTGACATTGTTGTCGCGCACCGTTCCGTTTGTGGAATATCGCTTGCCCAGCTCTGAACCCATTTGGATCGGATTTGCTGGAGCCACCTTGACGTGGTTGACCGCCTTCCCGCTGGTCAGCGCCAAAAAATTGGCACTGCCAAAGTTGGCGTTGAGCGTGTCGCTCACGTCCTTGAGCGTAACGCCTTTGATCGTCAACTCTACAGAGGAGCCTCACATGTTCCTCGGAAACATATCGCGCACCATGACCAGTATCATCTTTGACGTGATGATGTGGGTGTGCAGAGTCTCGTGTGCTCTACATTACACATCGTTGGGTATTGAAAAAGCTGTGTAACGCTCTTGAAGCAATTGACGGAACATACTAAAAATATGTTTAAATACTGCAAGACTGTCAACCGGTGTAGACCGCAGTGACGCAGGAACCCTGCAAGCCGCTGGGTCGCCTAGCGTCTAGTGTCTAGCCTCTAGACGCTGATAGCTTAGAGCACACACAACAGCAGTGGCATGATTAGCTGGATCACCTTAATAAGGAACAGTGGTTGCAATGTTAAGCACAAACGGTGGCTAGAATGCTAAACCTATCTGGACCAGGTCTAACAAAGCGTCCATTTCTTTTGCATAACAGATAGTGAAGAGAATGCTCTACCCAAATGCAAAAGGCTCGAGAGGTACGAACCCAGCCGTACCCTGGATAACCTTGATCAGAACTCATATCTGACGCCAAAATCGACCAAAACATGCGGATGGAAGCCACAGTGTGCACTATAACACACGAGCGGCCTCATCAAGTTCAAAAATCTATCGCTACTGCTGCTCGTCAATTTTGAGTCCCATGTGTCTGAGGTGGGTCGAAATGCTGCTCTTGAGAATACTACCCCCTCAACGAATTTGGCGTCAGTGTTTTATCTGCTAGGCGTCTGCGTGATGGGCCACTAAAGCAGCTAAATTGCTGTCGGCGAAGGATAACCGGCGACAAACCTCCCTTCACGACGGCTTTGATCTGTACCAGAAGGGCGGTCACGGGGTGGAATGAGTTCGATAGAGATGATAGGGGTGTCGCAAAAAAAAACTGGACACATAGTGTAGGACGGATGACCTGGTTGTAATGTATCGCTATCGTTTGAATTTTTACAATACAGTTGAGTACAGTGACCGCCAAGTCATGGAGACCCCCGATTTAGCGGGACACTTTTTGCAATATGTCGGTTTGTAGGCCGAATTAAGAGCTACTGTTTAGAACGTTTTATTATGATCACTACTAACACGATACTTGTGGTAACAACCCGGATCTATACATAAGTTTTATGTTGTGCTCATAAATTGTGTAATTTGGCTTAAAAAGATGTAGTCTTAAGTTTTGGCGCTGGTGCCAAAACCCACAATTTGTATGTGAGCCCTACGATGAACTCATAGATCCGGGTTGTTGCCACAAGTATCGTGTTGGTAGTGACATAATAAAGCATATCTAAACTGTAGCTCCTAATTCGGCCTACAAGCCGACATATTGCAAACAAGTGTCCCGCTGATTCGGTGGTCTTAATGACTTGGCGGTCACTGTACTCAACTGCATAAATTACTTGTTGTGTCATGCTGCAGCGGCCGCAAATTCCCAGTAGTTGGTCGCGGAGGTATGGGTAGTAACGTGGATGCTCATTTGGTGTATGTTGTGCAGAGTACACAATGCAAACGGCAAAACGGAAGCGTTACGCTTGTGGCCGTTCAAATGGCACCGTGCGCGTAGGACAAACATCACCAAAAGGCACGATCTCGGGTCGCCCTGGTCCTAGCGACAAGCGCTTCTCACTACCAGCGCAGTCGACGATGTCGTCCTTTGCCTTGTGCTGTCGTTGAGCGTCGCACGCGGTACATCCTTTCGATGCGCTGCCTCGCGACCGGTGCGGCTACAGGGGTACACTGTCCACGCTTACTGGTTCGTCCACGACTGCCTCCATATTACCGACTGACAATCGCAAAAGTAGCATATCGCTCAATGCATCTGATTGGTTAATTTATATAATTTTAAGCGTGTTGATTGGTTCTAAATGGCGTGGTTGCTGTTACTCTGTAATTTGCGCGCGGCAGTTACATTCTGTCCGATGCTGTAAACAACATAGGCGAGTCGGCAGCATACTGACCACGGATGTGGTGGTCATTGTGTTGGATGACGTTCTATTGAGCCCGTGACTTAACCCTCATCGAATTCGTCCTTCGGACCAAATCGGTCTTTGGTGTGGCTTACATAAACCAATTTGTCCTACCTCCCAGTCCGGTAGAACGAAAAGGACTCGACACTTGAATGACTGCCGTATTGCTCAGACAGAAAATGGCATGTCGGTTTGTATCAGAGCTGGATATATTAATAGCAATGTCAATACTCAAGAACAATTCAAATCTTCAAATTTCCCTAGCAGCTAGGACAAACTTCTCAAACTGATACGTCATTAGAACGAGAGGGTTAGGGAGAAGGGTGAACTCCGTTGACTGTATGGGTAAACTATGCGTGTGAGTAGAGCGTTTGTGCAGCTGTAACAAGACAGTGAAAAGGAACTGTGACGCTACTCACACCTGAGGATAGGGCTCCACTGCGATTTTTCTCGAAGGCAAAGTAGGTTAGGGCGGTGCTCACTGTCCCAGCGGTTCACAAGAAACAACTGGACACCACAGAAACACGATGTCCAGCGGAGCATACGATTCCCAAGCTGCCGAAGCTGCGGATACAGCGGGAAGTAGCGCAACCAAGGCGAAGCGAAATAAGGCCTTTCGCTTCTTACCTTCTAGCGGCGTGCTTCTATTAAAGGAGGCCCTAAAGCACACGCCGTGGGCGGCCGAGCGTGGGGACACACAAGCTGCGTGGGACCGAGTTGCGATCGGGCTGAGAGGAGCTCTGCCAACGTGCACTGCAGACGGAAAGGCGTGTCGACGCCGTTTTGCCACGCTTCTTGATGCTTTTCGTCGAGAAGAGCTTGAGTCTATTCGTGCTTCCGGAACTGCGGAAGGTTGCGAGGAGCGCTAGCAGCTACTGACCGGCGTTATCACTGGTAAGTGCATGATACACGACCTTGAGGAAGCTCAGCACGCGGATCATGCGGTTGCCCTCCTCTCCCTCGTAGCCGAACACGCCGGCCGAGAACTGCTTTGCCGCGCGCCATGTTCAAGTCCGTGATGTCGCGCTTCGTCAGCTCGGCCACGTAGGCCGGCTCGGCCTTGCAGATGGAGTTGTCGTCCTGGTCCAGGATCGGGATCTGTCCGTCGGTCTTGGGGTCCAGCTCCACCTACTTGACGATGCGGCGTGCCACGACGTCCACCACGAAGTCGCGCGTGACGTTGGTGGCCTGATCCAGCACGAGCGCGCTGATCTCGCGCAGGATCTCCGTCAACGCGCCGGCCTCGAACTTGGCCAGCGTCGCGTGGTCCGGCTCAAACAACATCCCGTACGCGTAGCGCAGCTCCGAGCTCGAGTACCTGGCGTCCGCGAGCACTTGCTTGACGGTGCGGACCTCGTTTGTTGTGACCGGGTCAAGCGGATGCTTGGCGCCCTTGAACGGGATGTCGCCACTTGTAGTAAACGGTGCGAGCAGGAGTCTGCACTCTCTGGCTGATGACTCTGGTTTATTATCCGTTCGCGAAGCGTTCCGGACCGCGAACAGTTCCGGACCACCCCTTCCAATACAAACCTCTATACATAACCGATTTTAAACATTTGAACGCTGCTAGGCCATTTTGGCGCGAAAATGAGTGGGAAAGTAGGAACAGGATCTCTAGTAAGAGAGGAATCGATCGCCACCGGTCGCGTTCGATTTGAGGCAGTACTCACTTCACAACTCTGAGACGAAGATCGCCACCCCCTCCGAGCGAAAGGTTGCGGATGCAAGCTGATGAGCTACGACGCCAAGAGGAAGCTATGGCGGCTGTAAGGGCCAAGTATCTGACCTCCTGCAGAGATGCTACCACGTTCGACGTGACACGCGGGAAGATATTGCGCAGGGTATCTGGTGAAGTGGAGCTCAACGCGCGTAATGGCCCGAACCCGATGCGGACTGAAGGCGAAGTCGATGACATTTTGGCAGCTATTATCGATCGAACGGCCATGGCGCAGTGCTTTACGATGGATGATCTCGCTCTCTTCATCAGGCAAGTGGTGGGGCAGAGCCCGTCTCGCCGCAGAATACACGATACCTTTCCGTTACGGCGCTACGTCCAGCTTTTTGTTAAGAACCACTCCGAGTTTTTCAGTCCGTGTACCGCACAACCCCTTGAAGAATGCAGAGCTGCGGCATCGACTGAGACTACGGTGGCATCTCACTTTGTCAGCTTGAAGGAGGCGATTGACTCAATTGGCCCTAGCTCTACGGATTCTATCTGGAATCTGGATGAATCGGGTATATGCAGTCAAGGCTCAAGAAAGAAACCTATGGTTTTGGCCGGAAAGGGTATGAAGGCCAATGTGATGCAGGCTGATGATCGCACTAATGTATCCGTACTTTTGTGCGTTAATGCCGATGGACCTGCTGTTCCACCTTTCTTCATCGTTCCTGGAGAGAGTGTCACGAATTTACGGTTGGAGCTGCGCCTGATGCCAATTTTGCCTCTAGCAAGTCAGCGTTTCTGACAACGACGTTGTTTGTCCAGTACTTTGAAGTGGTTTGTGACTTGCATTCCTCCCAAACGTCCTGTATTCGTAATCATGGATGGATACAGGGCACATTTTTCATTGGAGACGTTGCAAATTGCCAGGTGCAGCGGTGTTCATTTATATGCTCTTCCAGCACACACCTCTCACTTTCCGCAAACTCTGGACGTGTCACTGTTCAATCACTTCAAGAGAAATGTGGAGAAGCAGATAAAAAGGTTCAAGCTGGAGCATGGTGTCGTTGTGAAGGAGAACCTGGTGGAGATAGCTACCAAAGCACTCCCAAAAACGCTGACTTTAGCCCTCATCGTCGATGGATTTGAAAAGACCGGCATTTACCCCCTTTCTGAAGCTATGGAGATGAAGCCTGTTGTCGGTGACGGGGAGAAATTGTCACTCAAGACCATCCTTCAGGTTGAGCCTACCGTAGTCATGACTGGAAGAACAGAGCGCAAGTTGAAAAAGGAAGGCCTCAATCCAGACAAAGTCCGGGTTCTCAGCATCAACTATGAAGAGATGAACGCAAAATGTGCACGGAAGAAGCCTAAATTCAATCGCTCGCCGGACGACTACGTACACGGTTCAGCGCTCATGACCGCTGCTACCATCATTGGCCAAGTATCGGAGAAACGAGCAGCAAGCATCCGTAAGGTGCGTGTGAAAGAGGAACGAGAAGCCCAACGAGTTGCAGTCCGTGAACGGCGCGCTCGGGAAAAGGTTGCGGTCGATGCAGCCAAAGCGCAGAGGGGAGCTGAACGAGTGGCAGACCGACAACGTCGTGCCCGAGAAAAGGAGGCTACAGTGCTGCTACAAACTATAGACGCAATAAACTTTCGCTCTCAATCGGTCCACGTTGAGCGCTAGCTGCTGCCGCTTTGTCTGAAAGACCTCTAAACCATACCCAAAGAGACTACCAAAGCATTTTTCAACAGAACCAATATTGCCGACACCATGGAAAAATCTCGGTTTCAAAAGTGTTCTAAACTATAGACGCTCTTGGCATAATCCTGATTTTCACGGCCACTATCGCTTTTTATTGGCCAAAATTAAATCTCGTAGAATCGCGCCGCAAAACGCTCCTGTGGCCACACTCGCCAGTTCGAAGAGAGCCAAAACGATGCCGAGAGGCACCCGACTAACCCCCGAGGAGATCGGCAAGGTGAAAGCTTACTTTGCGCTGGGCAAGAGCTTTCGCTCCATTGCTAAGGACATTGGGCGTAGCGAACACGCTGTACGCAACGTCCTCAGCCCCAAGCAGAAGCGAAGCTCCTCCAAAAAGGTCGGTAGACCGACTAAAATCACCAAGCGGCTCGTGAGGCGCATTTTTCGGCTCGCTACAGTGAAGAAGTACACGTCGAAGAGGATCTCCGAGGCCATCGAGCATGTAATCAAGCCAAGTGCGGTGCGAAAGGTGCTCAATTCATCGCGTGCGGCCAAGTGGATCAAGCGGAAACCCGCGCCGGCCATCAAGCCTCATCACAAGGGCGTGCGTGCAGCATTTGCTTCAAAATCTTTGAGCAAAACGCGCATGTGGAGGCGCGTAATCTTTAGCGACGAGAAGAAGTTTAACCTGGACGGCCCTGACGGGTACCAATACTACTGGCACGACGTCAGGGCCGACACGGAGCTGTACTCGAAGCGGGTGAGCGGCGGCGGCAGCGTGATGGTGTGGGCCGGAATGAGTGCGCAGGGTAAAACCGAGATTGCGTTCCTGGAGGGGAGGCAGGACTCTATCTGCTACACACGGACGCTGGACAACTACTTGGCCCCGTTCATCCAGAACCTCCGTGAAAACCATGGCATTCGGAACCCCATATTTCAGCAGGATAATGCCTCTATTCACGAATCTAGGTTCACTAAAGCCCATATTGAGGCAATGGGGATCAAGAAGCTCAAGTGGCCAGCCAAAAGCCCCGATCTCAACCCGATTGAGAACGTTCGGGGGGAATTGGCGTGGTCTGTGTACCAGGGTGGGCGCCAGTTTGACACCAAGGAGGAGTTGAAGGCCCAGATCGTCCGCAGCTGGGCAAAATTAGCCAGAGCTACCTACGCGACCTCGCGAACACTATGCCAACACGCATGGCGCAAGTGGTGCTGAAAAATGGAGGCCTCATTGACAAATAGACCAAATTTAGAAGTGAGTCTATAGTTTAGAACACTTTTGAAACCGAGATTTTTCCATGGTGTCGGCAATATTGGTTCTGTTGAAAAATGCTTTGGTAGTCTCTTTGGGTATGGTTTAGAGGTCTTTCAGACAAAGCGGCAGCAGCTAACGCTCAACATGGAGCGATTGAGAGCGAAAAGTTTAGTGCGTCTATAGTTTGTAGCAGCACTGTACAACAGTTGCAGCCGAAGAAGCCAAAGTGCAGCGTGAAGCCAAACGAGTTGCAGATCGAGAGCGCCGAGCCCAGGAAAAAGAGGCGGCAGCAGTTGCAGCCCAAGCGCAGAGAGAGCTGGTCAAACGAATCAAGGAGATGGAGAAGCTAAGGCGAACGGAGGACCGGCGACTCATGCGAGAGGAGGATGGTGCTTCAAAACTAATCCGCAACAAAGAGCTCCGACGGGCTCGAGCCTTACGACAGGAAGCACCAGCTAAAGGAGCGAAACTACAAGCGATCGTTCTCCAGGAGAGGAGATTGATGGCGACATAAGACGTTCTAACGGCCATATACAGAGACGCCACCCGCGACTTCGCCTCAACGGGCGCACTACCGCCGTTACATATAGTGAACCTGTAGGTAGTCCGGAACCGTGCGCGAAAAATAGTTAGGAGATTCATCAGCAAATTTCATGTCGTTATGCTCGCGCAATGAAGACGACAGCGGCGGTACTCGACTAAGCTAATGCTCCTCTTTCTAATGGTGTGTCTTGCATCACCCAGGTCCAAGTTCTTCTAAAGTTACAGGGGGTCGCAGAAGTGGTCCGGAACTCTTCGCGAACGGATATCTAGTGGTCGTGGGCGATGCCAAAATGGGGAGGAAGGTCCGAAATAATACAGCCCTGTCCCACTTATGGTCCAAATTATAAAACGGACCAGTCCGAGATAGCCAGCAAAAACCGACAGCAAAAAGCTTAACCCCTTAGTTACTTTATGTTGGAACGCTCAACATAAGCGGTGTATACCCTAATTCCCTCTTGTCGCAGCGTTTATGCTATGTTGGAACGCTCAACATAAGCAGAAATTTCACTTGGAGTTTGTATGGATCATTTTTCGTTATCCTGGTATACAAAAAGTAAGATATTTTTCTGTGTGTAAAATGGGCACATGTACAGGGCTAGGTTTGCCTTTGGTGCGGGCTTTTTCCAATGCAAGAGAAAGGATACTGCCACCCATGAAATTGGTGGCCGACGGCCACTGATTCCCCTCATTTGAGAAAACGACCGCCAGACAAACAATGGTCGCCCCCGTCGGGAAGACACCGCGCCACACGCTCATGCCGGCGGAGAAGAAGAAGTGCCTCGAGGCACTGCGGCGGGAGCGACGACTACGCCGCGCGGA
>JAIKVE010001891.1:0-10021 GCA_024679115.1 Phytophthora pistaciae
AGCTCTCACAACATAGGGTTAAGGCAACTACATCCATGTTGGGAAAACACTTTCTTAACCTACAATAACATTGAAAGCGACTGTTCAGCCTTTCATCGATAAGCTGGACCCCTTTGGCGATGTACCACGGGGGTCCAGCTTTTTCAACGAATGCGGTAGGTACAAGTTATTCCACAATTTGATATTACGCAAATTAAATAATTTAAACTTAAATTAACTAATGTAAGAATCTATTTATGTATTAATTCAAAATTTAAAATATTAGTGTTGCCGGAATATTTTACCTAAGTTAATTAAAGATTCCTTAGACAAATGTAGTTCTCGGAAATTCTTTTCATAACAATAGGCTAAATCCGATACAATCCACTAAGTATATCAATATATTACGGGAAAATTACATATATTCAAAACAAAATCATATTCTAGTGAAATATAACCCAGTGGGGCATAATGTATAAAAATGATATGAATATTGGATATGGAGGCATCGCGAACAGCGACAAAAGTGGTATCGACAAAGCGGGCAGCGGGATAGAGCTGATATTTTTGCCAAATAAAGCTTGTTGAAGAGGAACTGTGTATACGAAAACAACCGACTGCAAGGGAGACACGAAAATGTCAGGATAAGCCCCGGAAACAGCAGCGACGAGGAGACGAATGATGAATCCGCAGAACCTGTTCGAGACGTTTTCGCTGCGATGTTTCGATTGCACTTGCTGATCTCGTGAACGCCGTGATCAGTGAGCACATTGGAGTCGGGGTGCCTAGAACGCGTACCACAAATTGGTTTACGTGCTATGGAATCTACTGTGTCAGCTTGGTTGCCTTGACTACAATCGACGTTGGTGGCAATGCTATCTTCTCGAAGATTGGTATATGGTTGGGGTCGTTGGGCGACGACCCCACCGTTTGGAAGGGCGTGCACCTGTGTATGCTCGGCTATACAACTACGACATTCTACAGGCGGTTTAATCAAATTAGAAGTGAACTACGAAGGTCTGGATTTCCGATGGACGAGCTGAAGATCAAGCTCAAGTACATCATGGTGGGTCTTCCTCGCGACAGGAGAGCATTGAAGAAGGTGGAGCAAAGCGTCCGAAACTTGGCGTCCGACCGAGCCATCCGGCTTTACCACCATGCAGATGAAGACGCACCAGAGACGCCTCCGCGGTATCGAACTCGGAGCTCCGAAATTATCGAGCTGCTGGAGGATGACGGGTCGAGTGCGTTGTGGAAATTGTATCGGGACGCCGCTAACCAGATTCTGGTGCGGAGAGGAGCCGCGCTGTTTTCAAAATTGGAGTGCAAGCGGGCGGCGAGGGTGTACATGAATCATCTGCAGGGCGAGCACGCGCGGGTTGAAGAAGAGAGAGAGTTACGGAGGCAGCGTCAACACGAGGAACGTGAAGCTCGTCGGAGTCAGCTTGAAGCTCGTCGGTATCAGCGTCGACTACTTGCCACGAACGAGATCGACAACGATGATCCGATGGATGGCTCTCACGAGCTTGTCGAGGATGACCCGATGGATGGCTCCACGGCCAGACAGAGCGGTGACGCCATGATCCTGTCAGACCAGGGCCTCACGGATTTCATCGACAGTCTCGACTTGGCCGACATCAACGACTCGCCGCCGGTCGTGGCGACCGTGCCAAACGAGGGGCTGCTCGTGCGCCCCGCATGTGTCCGCCAAAGCCGTGTCAACCCCGTGGGCACGCTTGCACGATATCATCTAGCCACGAATCGAGTTCGACAGCTTCGGAGAAGGTCCGGCATCAACACCAGTGAGTATCGTCGTGCAATGTGGAAACTGCTGCTCGAAGAAAGGAAGTTGAAGAGGCATTTCCAGTTTGCTAGTCGACGGTGAGAAATGGCTACCCTGATAACGTAGCATGGATACATTTTCGCTCTACAATCCGTCTACAATTTCTTAAACTGGCGTTGCGCTAATCTCGCGATGACTGCAAGGCGCTATCCGCTCTCACTGCAGGAAAAGAGCAAAGTGCGTGAGCACAAGCTCCATAATCCGGGGATCTCAAACACAGCGCTGCAGACATGGGCGCAGAACAAGTTCAAGCACCCCGTGGGCCTTTACATAATTCGCAAGATAACTTCTCATTTTTCTATAGATTTAACGTTGTAGTAGATTATCCAGTGTGTATATTTAAGAAATTAAAAAAATACTTTATTTTTTAAGTTTGTAAAATGAAGTAATAAAATAGAGTAAAATTTATGAGCAAACGAGCAAAGTGTGGAGTGCTTGGTGGGTAATTTTGAATTTAAATGTTTAACAAGTTGCGTGTTGGCTAGTAATCTTGTATTTTTGGAAATATTATTAACACAAAAAAGTTCTAGGAAAACTGGGCGTCCTGTTTGTTAAGATGGGTGTAGGTTTAAATCTCAATTTTTTGCGATGTATGGTAGTACACTGTAAAACCTCTAATTGTGCCCCTGGGGTACAAAGTTAGTACCCCACCCACGCAAAAGGGGTGGGACACTATTTGAGGGTGGGGTACAAGCAAAAAGAGCAGTGCCCGATTAAATATACCCCACCTAAAACCGTCGATTAACAACTTTTAAGCTTTAAAAAGCTAAGCAAGCAATCCATCTAAAATTGCTTCCAAAATGAGCTTTCATCCTTCGTTTACATGCAAATCGCTTGAGTTACTGTAAAAACTGAAATTACGCCCCCTCCCTCTAATAATGTCCCACCCCATGAAAATCAATATCTTTGGCTGGGGACTTGCGATAGTGCCCCACCCTCAAATAAAGCCCCACCCCAGAAAATTTTCTGAAAAGTTGAGTTTAATTCTGAGATTTTACTTATCATTCCAAATGTTTCACATCATAATATTAAAGTTTGTATACCGATTATCATTATCATCGATTATTGTTAAATTTATTCTGTAAATAGACTTTTAACGCTATTTGTTGCTGGTCATCCATAGTGCCCCACTCCCTTTAATAATACCCCCTTGTAATAATACCCCAGGTTAGGAGGGGGCACTGCTGCAATACCCCACGGGGCATAATTACAGTTTTTACAGTACATGGAAACGGGTACTAAAGTTTCAGTGGAGAGTGGGGCACTATTAGAGGGTGGGGTACTGCGGAAAAAAAGAGTATCACGAGGAAGCGCTTTGCTTGAATAGCAATTCTACTCGTTTTGAGCGTTATTCGTAGCGTTTTAGCATAATTAGGCCCGATTTACCGACCGCACAGACTTATGGCCAGCACTGTATCTATGTACCGATGAGACAGGGTACAGCATAAGTTGAAGTGTGATGCTGCCGGAGGATTGCCATTACATTGGTGCTTCACGCGCTCAAAACTTTATTCCACTATGTCTACAGTGCTGCGCACTTAGATGCTGTCGACGTCGGTCTGGCTGAGACCTTCGTAGCACGTGAGCCCGGCGGCGTTCTGCGTCGTGTCGACAGCGCCCTTGGCCTTGAGGTACTCGGCCAGCTCCTTGTGCTTGTACGCGTACAGGTAGTGCAGCGCCGTATTCCCGTTGAGGTTCTGCAGGTTCATGTCGGCGCGGCGGCGCAGCAGGAACTTGGCCAGACGCTTGTTGCCCTGCTGGCACACGAGGATGAACAGCGTGTTGCCGTGGTTGTCCCGCGTGTTCACATCCACGCCCTGGTCCAGCGCCAGCTCGAGCTAAGGGTAATGCACACGCACAAGTTCAAAGACATATGGGTGAGACCAAGCATGGATCACAAGTTGAAGGCGAAGGAGCAGGTAGCGTACGCCTTCGAGGTTGTTGTTGCGGGCACAGAGCAGAGCGCGGGCCTCACGCTGTTCCTTGGTCTCGTTCTGCTGACTCGGGTCGGGCTCGAACATATCGTCGGCCACTTCACTCTCGTTCTTGGCCACAGCCCCGCGTCGAATGACAGAACTGGGGGTGCCGGCCGCCTTCTGTGCGCGTAGGAACTCGGCCCACTGCATCTTCTTCTCCTGCAGGTCCTCTGCTGGACGCGGCACGAAGTGCGCGCGCAACTCGGGGATAAACTCGGGCGGCTCGTACGGTGAACAATCGGCGGGGTCCAGCATGCCGACGGGTGTGGCGTGGTTGGTCTGGTTGATGAAGCTCGAGCGCGGACCCTCCGTGTGCGCCTTATAGACGCTCCGAGCGAAGTTTGGCGGCAAGCGTGAGGTCTTGAGCCGCTTCCAGCCTTCACCGCGGCGATTGACAGGCTGAACGCCTTTCGCTTTGGCCGGCTGCACCAGTTGAAGCTGAAGTTTCGCCATATTAGCGGCCACCAGCGCCGACTTGGACCGGTCCATGCCTTCCCCCATCAGCGCCGCCATCTCGTCGTTCAGATCGACTTGTCGGGCGTCGTTTTCATCCACTTCTTCGTCCTCAAAGATGAGACTTCGCCTACCGGTGCGGACTGTGGCTCGAGACGTCGGTCGGGACCGTGACGACAAGCCCAGCTTCGTCTTCAACTGCTGCAAGAACTGCTCGTCTTCAAGTAAGGCTTGTATCAGCGCGGCTTGAGCCTCCGTATTCGCTCGTTGCTTTGCGTTAATGGAGGAGAGAGCAGCCGAACTCGTTGCTGAGAGCTTGGACGCTGCGGAAAATGCGCTTCGAGTCGTCGTCGGTGGCCTGGAGACCTCGCCGTCCTCCTTGTCGTCGCTCTTCTCCCATTCCTCTGGCGGCCCCCATAGAAATCGTCGAGCCACAGGCAGCCCCGAATTGAGCGAGTGGTAGAACACGACCCCGCTGTCGTCTACCGTGATCTCCCGCATCTCCCAGAAACCTTGCTGCTCTAAGACGGTGGACCCCGCCAGTCGATGGGCCCATTCCTGCTCCAAAGCTTCTTCCGTCGCGCTGTTGACTCCGCCTTTGCTCCGAGCCTCGGCTTGAGCTGCCGCAGCTTCGAGCTCCTGCTCCAACCTCTTCTGCTCTTGTCGCTTGGCTTCGAGCGCTAGTCGACCCGCTTCCAGCTTCTGCTCGATCTCGTAGAGCTTCTTCTCGTAGGCAGCTCGAGCCTCACGCTCTGCAACCATGGCCAAGTAGCTCGACAACCGGGCGCCCAGTACGTCCACCATGATCTCGTGACTCATGGCCACGCTGAAGTAGGTTGGGTCGTTCGGCCCGCTGGTTAAGTGATTCTGGATCACATAGAGCAGGTCCTTCTCCACACGACGTCGACACAACTGCATCTCGACCGGGTCGGTCTCATGCCAGCAGTATCGACCACACACTCCAGGGGCATTGGGATGGGCCGTGGTGACGCTGCAGTACTGCGCTACCACATCGTAGCGCGGGGCCATGGTGCGTCCTTGAGTGAGCAGAAACCACTGCCGGAAGTTGTGTCTATCCGTGAACTCGCTCCAGCCTCGACGATGCCCTACAGGTGCAGAGGGCAGCTCCGTTAGCTGTAACCAGTGGTCTTCTTCCTGCGCAGCGTCGTTCAGCAGCGCTATCGTTCCAGGCAGCAAGTCGTCCAGTATTGACTCCAGCCGTGTACTCAACAAACTTCTCAAGCAGGGCGACACGAAGGCCATGACCCGACCAAAGTTTGTGTCGGCCTCTGCGAGCGTATAGAATGCGGCTTCGAGCTCCGGCGGCGGCATCTTGGAGCCAACGTGCCACGCAAACCACAACGGCGACAGTATCGGCGCATCTAGAGCCAATACAAGCATCACGAGGATAGAATTCGACGAAGACAGCACACTGTTTCGGGCAAACAAAGCGACCGCCTTGGTATACTCGGGCGGAGGCACGCCCTCCTTTGAAACTTCGTGGTCAGGCTCGTATCGCCACCAGAGAACGGGTCTGTTGCCCACTAGCGTCACGCCTGGCACTCGTTCGAGGACGTTGGGCTGGTTTTCAGGGTCCCATCTGCCGCATACGAGCAAACTCAGAGGACGGAAGGGGGTTCCTCCTCCTCTTGACGCCGTTTTCCGTCGCCGAGAGCTTGGAGAATGCACCAACGAGGCTTGGGAGCCGCTAGTCAATACTTTCCCGTAGTAGGACGGTCCCCCTCCAATCGAGACTGCTTGCTTCAATGCCCTCGCGCTGGAAATCGACTGGATCTGCGAGTATCCTTCCCGAATGGCTTGTTCATCTCGTCTCCCGCTTAGTGAGTGGCTCTCAGGGTCGACTTGTTCGCGTTCATCCTCTGGAGCCTGCTCTAGTATTCGATGCCTCGTGGGGCGCTGGTTGAAGTGGTCGAGGTTGGTGAGCCAGATGTGGTTCACGTCGAAGATGAAGGTCTTGGTGAGGTTGCGCTTGCGGGTCTCGGCCTGCGTGCGCAGGTTCTCGAGGTTCTGTAGCGTCTCGAACAGCGCGCAAATCGGATGCCGCGTCACAATGGGGATCACGGCGAGACTCGCCTGCTCCTTGGCGTTGGCGCTCCCACGCGTCTCGATCTCTTGCTGCTGCCTCTTGAGCTCCACGAACGCAAACCACAACTTCTCTCGGTCGTTTTCAGACCGGTACTTGACAAACAGGTCGTCCGACAGCCAGCTAGTCGGTCCCTGCAGCTCCAAGCTCGTCAGCAGCGCCAACGCGTCCCCCTCGATGCTTTTCGCGCTGCGGCCCTTAGGAAACACGCGCGAGTGGTGCTCGCAGCCCGTGACCTTGTCAGGCTTGGCCCAGCACGCGTTGCACATGCGTTTGTCCACTGCGTGGTCCGCTCGGTGCGCTGGAGAGCCCGCTCCTGTCGGGTCATGCAGACCCATTTTGCGCAGCAGCAGCGCCACGTTGTCCACCTCACGCAGCGCCTTCTTGAGCTTCGGACCCGGTGGAGTGCCCGCGGGCACTCCGAAGCCTCCGGGGTCGGCTCGAAGCTTCGTCAGCGACTTGTACAGCGGCGACTCGAGCAGCTTGAGCGCCGACGAGCGGTGGTTCGAGCCTGGAGCTGGCTTCCCCTTGCGGTTGATCGCTGGTAGTTGCAGCGGCGAGTAGATGGTGCCAGGAGGGACGGAGGCCACTGGAGAGCGTGGAGGAGGCAGTCTCGGCAGAAGTCCGTCGTCTGTCACTTCACTGCTGGAGTGTTCGCTCCGACTGGGCGAGCGCGGCGGCTTCTGGTTACTCGTGGGCGCCTTGATGATGAGCGAGCCGCCCGACGCGTACGTGACGCGCAGCTCTTCGCGCGTGGGCGTGTTGCTGGTCTCCGCTGCATTTTGCTGCTGGGCGGACGCCTTGGCGTGCGCCACGCGATCTCTGGCGGCCTGCTGCTGCTGCTTCTTGTTCTGCTGCTTGAGGATCTTCCGCGCAGTGGACTCGACGCTGTTGAGGAACGTGGTGAGGTCGTCCATGGCGTCGTCTACATGCACAGGAAGCACGCGCCGGCCATGGCCGAGCAGCTCAACGCGAGTGTGGTGCACATGAAGAGGCACTCCAAACCGTTACCACGGACATTGTCGCATGGCCCACCTAGGGATCAACTGATAATGAACACCTCCTCCAGTATGCTTGCTTTTGTACTGTGCATACGCTACGCTTCATTCATTCATCAATCAAATCAATCAATACCTCTGCATGTCGCCACCAGCCTGCTTCGGGCCTCGCCTGCCTGCCAGTCGTGCGCTACGGGAACCTACCTACGCTACCTACGTCCACCACCGGAACGCGGTCAAATAAAATCAGGTCAATAACTCATCGGGCCGCCTCAGTTCTTGAGCGTCACGCGCGACTTGAAGGCGTCGTAGCGACACTTGCCGTAGGCCAGGAAGTCGAAGTCGATCTCGGACTGCGCCGCCTGGATGTAGCCCCAGATGGCCCAGAACATGTGAAAAGTCGAAGTCGATCTCGGACTGCGCCGCCTGGATGTAGCCCCAGATGGCCCAGAACATGTGAGACGCCAGCGCGTACGTGTTGGCCTCCAGTCGCAGCTGCTCGATCGCGTTCTCACTCACGTCGCTCTCGTCGCCGTCCTTGCCCGCCAGGTACGCGCGGCAGAAGTTGCGCTGCTGCTCCTCCGTCGGGTACTTGGTGAAGTCGCCCAGGTGCGCGTTCACCGTCTTGTGGTAGTCGTACGCCCACTCGCAGAAGTGGTTGCCCAGGTCGTAGCCGCGCGGGTTGTAGCTCGTGTACTCGAAGTCGATGAGCACGGCGTCGCCCGCGTCGTTCTTCATGATGTTGCCGTACTGCAGGTCGTTGTGGCTCAGCACGATGGGGGACGGCACCTGCGCCAGGACCTTCTCCAGCTCGTCCACGTCCTTGGCCAGCTGCTTCAGGTCCAGCACGCCCTGGAACTTGTCGGCCGTGCACTTGACGCGCGCCACCTCCAGCAGCTTGCGAATGCTCGAGAGGTACGTGGGCTTGCGGTCGATGTCGATGTCCAGCTCGTGGAAGACGCGCAGCTGCTTGGCGATGATGCGGGACTCCTCGGGCTGCCGCATGCGCTTGCTGGTGTACGTGGTGCCGTGGATGAGCTTCTCGGCGCGGCCGTTGGTGAACTGGCCCAGCAGCTCCACGCCGATCTTCTTGTCGCTCAGCAGCTGGAACAGCCGCGTCTCCTCCACGCGCGAGAAGAAGGACTCGGTGCCCTCGCCGTACACGCGCACGAGCACGTCACGGTGCTTGCCCTCGGGCTTGTGCACGGCGAAGATGAGGTTGGTCATGGCGCCGCCCAGGTGCTCCACGTCCACGCTGTCGGGCTCGACGTCGCTCCAGCTGGGGATGCACTTGGTCAGCGTGGCCACGATGGAGGCCTGCAGCTTGAGCTTGGCCTTGTCCACGACGGCGACGGCCGCCAGGTAGGGCGCCACCACGACGGCGGCCTCCGTCGCGTTGTTGTTGTTGTTGTTGCTGTTGTTGCTGAACGCCATGGTCTGAATGTGAATGCGAATGTACAGTGGGTCCTTGCAAGCGGCGACTTCGACTTGGGCGGCGCGAGGCAAAAGGAGGAATGACGCTGCGCTACACTGCGCCACGGCCAGCGTATCTCTTAAATTCGTACTTAACTTGGAATATAGTGAGTGCAAGTGAGTTTCTCATTTGCTAAACAGCTGGCCCGAGCCGAGTCTCGGCGGATAGAGCACGAGTTCTCTGCCCCAGGCTGAGCTGGGCCTTGGTCCGAGGTGGCGACACCTGCTGGCGGCCATCGCCGCCGCGCATGCACAGCCCGCGAGAAGCGAAAAATGCCATGTGCGGCGAGAGAGGAGCCGCGATCAGCACAGGAGCGAGCGAGCCCAAAGGAAAAACAGGCTGCAGCGACGGCGCCGGAGATCTGAGTGGCTTCACTTCAACGCCCGAAGGTGGACCCTTGTGGACCCTTGTCGTGACGCCGTGTTCTCAAGCGCGTGTTTATCGTAGCGAGGATACCCGACGGCTCCGGCTCAGCTTCCTGGGATCGGTGAGCCCTCAGGTTCGCTGGCCGACTGGCAGGATGGCTTCAAGCGCCATCGCTGCGACCACGTCGGGCTGAGTGCTGCCGTTGCCCCGATGCTGGCCGAAAGCTGGCAGCCACCATACAGGAAACGTGATGCAGAAATGGCCGTGTCCAAAACCAGCTGGACCGGGGCGTCCATCCTCCCGGTCCGTCCAGCAAAAAGTGAAGTCGACTCGACTAGCATGCTCTCATAAGCGTTATTGGTGACTAGATATCAACTCACAGCTCACGTGTGGCTCGCGCACAAGCAAGCAAGCAATACTGCCGGCAGCAGCGCCGCACGTACAGTACAGCCGCTCTGCATCGGCGGAAATGAGACCGACCGACATTCACTCCGCAATTTGTGCGCGCGCCGACGAGCGTCAAATCAGCTGCTTGTCCTCCGCGTAGCCGGGACTGCACGTTGCAGTGCAAGAAGGTATCAACTCGCAAGCTTCTTGTTCAAACGGGTAAGATGTATTAGTGCACGACGTACTAATAGACGGTGTAGACGGTATACTACACGTAGTGCTGTGGCCATCGGAGCTACACGCGGTGGAAGGAGCCGCGCGCCGACCCGGGCGGAGTAAGAACCATCCCGATCCGCTCCTCACTGAGCGCGCGGCGCTGGTTCTGGCGCTTGTGGCGGGACCAGGCGACGGCGATGCCCGCGATCACGGCTGCCACTGCTG
>JAIKVE010001892.1:0-10020 GCA_024679115.1 Phytophthora pistaciae
AGATTTAATTTTTTCATTGGTGATATTCTTCTTTTGAATTGTTTTGTTTAAATTTCTGATCTCATTACTTTTGTAGTCGATTAGCGATTTTTTCTTATGGATATGGCATGTATCC
This sequence comes from Phytophthora pistaciae, assembly GCA_024679115.1. Taxonomy (NCBI): domain Eukaryota; phylum Oomycota; class Peronosporomycetes; order Peronosporales; family Peronosporaceae; genus Phytophthora; species Phytophthora pistaciae. The sequence continues at coordinate 116 of JAIKVE010001892.1, forward strand.
TTGGTTGGTGAAATCAAACACTTAGATCATTTGGAAGTTATAAAATTGCACATCTTCGTTGTTAATATACTTTACTTTTTTATTTCTTAAGATAGTTTAAAATATATCTATATCAACGGTACTGTCTCAGCATCGGTGTCGATGTCGATATGAATCGTCTCAGCATCAATTTGATGTCACTATTGTCGATATGGATCGTCTCAGCATCAATTCGATGTCGATATTGTCGATATGGATCGGTGTCGATGTCGATGTCAATATGTATCGTCTCAGCATCTGTGTCGATATCGACAGTGACAAAAAAAAACTTTAAAAAAACTTTGCTATTCAAGCTTTTAATTTTTGATTCGCTAAAAACAATTCAAAATCTTTTTTCATATATTTATAAACAAGCACATCCCACTTAACTTTATCTCCCTTAGTTAAATCATTTTCGTCAAGATAATTAATAATTGATGCTAGGGAACCCTTACCGTTTCGTGAATAATATTTATACCAGTAGTCTACAGCAGCTATAGTTATTTCGTAAGGAATTAGATCTTTTTTAAAGTTCTTTTTATACAAATCGATCATTTGTTTTCCAATATTTTGGCCACGAAAAATTGAGTAGATATATTCAATTAAACCGTACTTATCTTGTACCAATGGATACAATAAGGAATCCAACTCTTTGTTTATTTATTAAGTACTCATACGATATGCTTTTTCTTAACCTTTTAATGTAATCGATGCTGATTTGGTTTTTTAGATCCATCTCAAGAACGTTTCCTCGGATAATGTATTTTACTACGTCGTCGTTTCTAACAAGAAGACTCATTGTATGATACGTTGTTATTATATTTTAAGATTTTATTTCTTAAGATAGACTTATTTTTATCTACAAACAAATAAATTCAAATTGTTTAGCAGCATTCAAAGAATTGTTCGATATCATCAAATTGTTGCATGCGCGTCATCATACGTCGCGGATGTAGAGCTTCCGCGGTGAGTTCTTCCGTTATTTGAGAAGTGAAAACCTTATGAAAGTACCTGGAAAGTTCCATTTGAAGAGAGTCAAAGAAATCTAGGACTTGTTCATCATCAACAAAGAAGTCGTCTTCATCATCAAGATTTCCAACAATTTCCTCTAGTGTAGGACAGTCAACATAATGATTGTCTCCTTGGTAAGAGTAGAACGCATCGTTAGTGTTACCATCTTCCATGTGGGTGCAACTCATCGTTAAATGTTGTATGTGATTGTATGATCTGTTGTTGTTATACCTTAAGATTTATTTCTTAAGATAGACTCACTTTTATCTTAAAACAAAATGATCAAAATCTTAAAGTGGACACAATGACCCGATACTTAAGAAAATCTTAAAGTTACAATCGACTAATTTCATTTACTGTAGCTTAGATGTTGGCTATTGTATAGCTGTGACGTTTTAGTGTATAGTAGTGCCATTTTGACGTATACTAAAATCATTCTTTAGCGTATACTGGTATTAAGACGGCGTTTAGAGGAAAAATATTTGAACTATTGATGTGGAACGGTGAGATAATCTCTAAATATTCTTAGAAATGTAAAAGTGGACACAATGACCCGTTAACATCATATACTAGTAGAACTAACAAGAGTATAAAGTGATGGCGGCAATCCGCCAGGTTGATTTAGAATGCGCGCGTTAGTAAGTTTACTCACTGAGCAAGCTCCGCCCTACAGCGTTACACTGGGTGCTGTGCTCTCCTTATTACTTGCTCAGGGAATGTAAGGTATTCTGCATCGACAACTACATCTATCTGAGTCCCTCTTCTACGGCTTTTGTGACACGGTTATAGGACCCGCTTGAGGATGCATCGTAGTCTACTTTGCTTGACATGTGAGTACGGCATTTCCGCCAATGTCTAGATTAGTAATTTCCGGAACTCGCAGCCTTCAAGTTGGCAAGGATTGGCTATAACTGAACAGAGTAGTCCAACAATGGTCGAAGGGTGGTAGCAAACTCAAAACGGGCCATTTTGGCACGTTTGAACGCGATCTCCGGTGCAACGTTTGGGAAGGCATCCAAACGTGCCATTTTGGACCGGTTTGCCGCGAAAGGGTTAAAAATTTATTTTTGACCAACTATATCTTCCATGAGTAGAAATACCTCGCGAGTTTTGACGCGTAATACCTCAGTAACAAGAGCTTTTCACATGTTTCACTGGTTTGCAATGCTGATCTTGGCAAGAACTAGCCATCCTGAAATTCTGGCGAATTATTTTTGTCGAGAATGGAGCGATTCCCGCTGCGTTTTGAATCGTATTTTTATTCCAGAAAATATGTGTTCAAAATCTGAAAGAGGGGTACCCCCTCTTTCAGATCTGTGATTGGTCGCCAAGATTTATTCCTGCCCTTTCTTCGCATAATTGAGTTGATTTTTGGATTCTAAAAACTACGGGAATCGCTCCAATTGCGAGGGAAAAATGAACAGTGAACGCTGTGGTCAGCAACATCCAAGCGTATGCGCATTGCATCACTTGCTCAAAAATACTTCATCTGGGTGGAAAAAATCGCAATGAAAAATCTATGGGAGGTATAACTTTTCTTCTAGACACGCGATTGGGCCGCGGATTGTTGTATTCGACGCGAAATGAGCTTATTGGCTCTCCTTCTTTAATCACTAGAAAAACGTGAAAAACGACAGAGATGTGATCAAAAATGAGCGGCTCACATGCATTCATTTCGTACTTAAGACGTGTTTCTTCGTGCATAAGACGAGCTCGAGGCTTCAGCAAATCCCAGGTCAGCATCTCGGGGCGACAAGCTTAACTTACTAGCCAAAGTGGCAGCTATCTGGTAGCGAAGAGAGGCATGGCAAGCCTGCTAGACGTTGGCCTTCCTTTTAACACAGATTATTTACTGGAAGGTCACTTGAAATTATGCTGGTTTCTTAAAAATTAAATTCGTAAATGGCTCAAACCACCCCAAATTTTGATGATGTCCTTGGAAGCATCTAAAACATGTCCTAGCACGTTTTCAGGCTCTGGTTACTGCTAGTTCAGGCAGCAATAACATTCATATTCTCCTACCCATGAGACCACCCCATAGCTGTCCATTGTTGATACTCAAGCTCAGTTGTTTGAAGGGTCGCGGGAGCGCTATTCGTAGAATCGACCCGATGCCATGCAATTTCAGTCAAGTGGCTGCACTTCAAAGCATGCTCCATCAAGTCGTTGAGGACGCTCAAGGTGCGGCTCCACAACCAGTACCTCGGCCGGACGGCTGATGAGCTGTGGGAGCTGCTGGAGAACACGAAGAGGCAGCGCGGAGAGTCTGTGGAGGAGTGGGGCGACAGGGTCTCGGACCTGTGCGAGTCGCCCGACTACCCGAACCCGCAGATGCGATATCAGCTCTTCCACCGAGGACTGAGGAACAAGCGCATGCTGGCGACCTTGGACGCGAGCCCCGCGTCGGACATCCCCGAGGCGTGCGCGTGGCTCATGTTCAAGGACATGCACCGTCCGATCGAGGAGGACGACGAGTTCTCGGACGGCGAGTCCATGAAGAAGAAGAAGCAGACGGACACCCCCGCGACGACTGCGGTCGAGGCCCTGGCTGAGCAGATGAAGCGCTTCATGGAGCAACAACAGCAGTGGCAGCAGCAACTCGTGCAGCGCCAGTGGCAGCTCCCTCGGTCGCCTCGCAATCGGGCGCCGGTAGTGGCCGCCACGCCTGCCACTCAGCCCGTCGGAACTAGCCGTGGGCAAGGGAACGCTCAGCCGTTCCGTGGTATTCGCATAGGTGACGATAGTCGTACGCAGGATGGTTCCCCTGTGTGCAGTCGTTGCCAATTCAAAGGACATGGTCGCGCTACGTGTAAGCGCAAGACGATGAGCTGCAGACGCTGTGGAGCATTCGGTCACATCGCGGTCGAGTGTGAAGCGCCCCAGAATAGTAGTGGCCAGGCTGCCTCCGCTGGTGGCGACCCGGCCCCGGGTGGCTGCGTCTTCTGCCATGACGCCGGCCACTCCGTGATGCAGTGTCCCGTGTTGGCCGCGCTTCGTGAGGCGACTCCGGTTTTGCTAAACGCGGCGGCTCAGAGCAATCCAGCCCCTCGGCAGTGAGGGGGGCGAGAGGAAGGAGAGGAGGGATCCACTCCTTTCTCTAGTCTAGAGGATGGCTCAGGGGGTGATCGTGGGAGGAGGCCGAAGAGAAGGCGCCCTGCGGTCACGGCGGGAAGAACGGTGGATGAGGTCGTGGAGAGTAATGTGAAGGAGAAGTCCGTACGAGGCGAGGGTGCTGAAAGCGTGGCAAAAGAGGTTGGATACCACTACGAGGAAGATGTGGCTGTTCGAGCCGCTAGTGATGAAATGTACGAGGAGGCGTGCCCTGCGGTGAAGGCGGTGGCCGAAGTGAGCGCTGGGCAGGACGAGCCCAACGAAAGGGTCAAAGAGGTATGGGTCCTCGATGAGTATGAAGAAGAGGCTGCAGTGGCCGAGGTGGACGCTCCCGCGGGTGAGGAAGTCCACGTGTGTGGCCAGGACCTTGGCCCCAAGAGTGAAGTAATTGAAGAAGGAAGAACAGTGGCCGAGGCCGCCGACTTGACGGAGGACGGGAATCTGTCCGTGAAGTCGGAGGAGTCGGCGTACTCCGAGGAGGAGGAAGTCGACGGAGATGTGTTCTACGCGGCGAGTACAGACGGCGAAGCGTTCTGTGTTGCGCGTTCCGACGTAGTTGTGCCCTGCCAGACGCCTACGGGCGAGGCACCCCGCCGCCGAAGTTGAGGGCGGTACCAAGGCCAGTGGTGGAGGCTCCGTTGCGAAGTATCCTGAAGAAGGACGGCTTTCCTCCGCGCTGGATGGCTGATAAACCCTCCTTGGATGGTTGGGGCGAGCCTGTCGACGTGGGAGACACTCTGTTGCCGCGTGGAAGGAGGAAGATAAGGACTCGGGCGGCGAGCTCGTCACCGAAGTAGTCGCTGAGGTGATCGAGTCGGTCGTACCGATGGCTGAGTCCGCCGCCGATACGAAGGTCGCCGCCGACGACGGTGACGCCGTCCCGAGAGCAAGGACGTGTCCGAGAGCGTCGAAGTGGGCAAGGTGGACGAGGGTGGAGAGAAGCCTCCCCGCTACGCTCGACTCTTCACTGACGAGGAGCTGGACGCGATGAAGTACGGGCAGTCGAGCCCCTTGTCGGAGTACCCAGGTACCGAGGCCGTCCCGGACGTCTACGAGGAGCCTGAACAGTATGCCAAGGAACTGGAGGACAGGCTGTACTCTCTGGACGAGGTCGAGCTCAAGATCAAGGTGAAGGAAAACGCGGAGAGAGCCAAGGGTCCGACGATGGAGGAGATGGCCAAGCTTCTGGAAGTCCCAGTCGAGGACCTGTCTAATATGAAGGACGCCTCGCCCGAGGGCACGACCTCTCCCGAGTACTGGGAGGACTGGTACCGTGACGCGCTGGAGAACTCGGCGGAGGCCAAACGAGCAATCAAACAGTCACTGGCAAGCTGCGTCTCTCCGGAACGCTCGACTGAGGAGACAGCGTACGAGTCGTTCGGCCTGTCGGAGCCCGACCTGGACCCGAAGGCCTCGAAGGTCTTGGTCGATGGATCGGTGACGGAAGAGAGCGTGACTGCGAACATTGCGGTCCCCGTGAACGGCCGTGAGAAGAACAGCGAGATGGTGGTCGCTGTGGTGAGCGTGGACCTGCCCGTTGACTCTTTCGAGCTGAGCTCGAGTTCTTCTCCGAGCGAGTGAGCGGAGTCTCGTAAGGCCGTGTACCTCTTGCTGAAGGAGACCAAGGACGATTGCGCGCAAAGAAGTCGGCCGTCGACCCGCCAGGTGAAGGCGGCACGGTCGAAGTCCTCCCGATCCGTGACAAGCCGCCCGATCTAGACTGGGTGCGGCTTGTGCACGATGGTGAACTAGTTGCTGAGGAAGATGAATGCCAATTGGGTTGACGAGATCCTGTGAAGAATTGGACGAACTAGTACTACAATGAGAACGCTACGCATATTTGGAGCAAGTTATTGGATCGAGTTCGAGAAGCTCACTCGGAAGTGCGAGGCGTCGGCTGCGGCGTCGCTCACGGCGGCCCATATGCTTCGACTCCACGGCGTTGTACCGCGACTCGGCCGAGGCGCTGAACAGGGATCTCCGCCCCGCGACACGACGCACTACGTGCAAGTGGTCCGTCCTGAGCATCCGCCTCCGAAGCGAGAACGCAAGATCGGTCTTGTCGAAGTAGTGACCGTCAACGTGCCGGACGGCTTTGGCGTCCGTGTCGACGAAGATGACGGAGAAGGTGAAGCCGAGCTACCCCGAGTTGTTGCCGGTGGCCGGCGAGTAGTGTGCACCTTGGAGAACTTCGAGGCGCTGTCGTGCGATTACATCGACTGCTTGCCGTCGCAGATGTTGGCCGATACGGGCGCGACGCTGAGTCTCGTCGACTTCCGCGTCTTGAAGCGGTTGGGGCGAGGTGGAGAGGCTCTAGAGTCCTACGACGGACACGTGCGTAGTTCGTCGGGGGTGACCGTGCTCGTCGATCTTAAGTAGTGCGTCTGCTTGGTCTACTTGGACGACTGCGTCATCTTCTGTGAGGACTTTCCGTCCCATCTCGTCCGTCTTCGGCAAGTGTTGACCCGCTCTCAGCAGACCGGCTTCAAACTGAAGATGAAGAAGTGCCATTGGGGCCGGAGCCAGGTCGCCTTCCTCGGGCATATTGTGACGCCCATTGGTCATCTTGCCGAACCCCGAGAATGTGAAGGCCGTGATGAACGTGCAGAGGCCGCGCGACGTGCGTGACATTCGCTCGTTCTTGGGATTGACGAGCTACTTCCGTCGGTATATCCCGGGGTACGCTCTGATCTCGACGCCCTTGGAACGCCTGAAGATGAAGGACACCCTATTCGTCTGAAACGAGGACTGCGAGGTGACGTTCCGCCAGCTGAAGAAGGCGCTGGTTACGCCTCCTATCTTGGTCTACCCGAACATGAAGAAAAGCTTCAAACTCTACGTCGACTCGTCAAGGTATGCTGTCGGTGCTTGTCTAATACAGGAGGTAGACGTCCGAGACCGTGCCGTCACCTATGCTAGCAAGCTACTGACAGGCTCACAAAAGAACTGGATCAACAATCAGGACGGTATCTCGGAAATTGAATGCTGGGGCATAGTGTGATCGACGAGGAAATTCCGTTGTTACTTGGATAAGCGGGAGTTTGACCTCTACACGTACCACCAGGCTCTCACCTGGATTTTCAGTCCTGGCAACCGCACGACCCATGCTAAGCTCGCTCGGCGGGCTATCGAGCTATCTAATCTACAGTTCAAAGTGCATCACAAGCCAGGGACGAGCATGGGGCACGTGGACGACTTGTCGCGCCTTCCCAACGCGTCGGTTAATGCACTGACCATGGCCGACCTGCTGAACCCGAAGGACTCGGGCGCGCCCATGGCGGACTTGCTGAACCCCGACGACTCGGCTGAGACCGTGGCCAACGACTCCGCCGGGGAGCCGTTCGACCGAGCCGTGGCCTCCGACTCAGTCGGGAGCCGTCCGACGTGGTGCCCGGCTCGACGCCGATGCCAGGAGACGATGGCGGCGAGTCGAGTGCAGCTCCATCGCTGGAAGACGCTACAGAGGACGAGTCAGCGCCGACGGACATCCCTCCGACGCCCGTGGACTTGTTCGGACTTGATGTAGAGCAGTTGAGACTGGAGCAGCGGAGAGTCCCGTGGATGGTAGCTCTGGTTGCGTTCGTGACGGACGGAGCGCTGCCGCTGGACCCCAACTTGAGGGTGAAGGTCGTGAGAATGGCGGCCAAGTTCGCCGTGGAGAACGCAGTGCTGATGCAGCGTAACACCTTCCGGCGCGTGTGGGGCCATCCCGTTCGGTGACTGTGCCAGTGATCCCGTTACCGTTCGTGGAGACGGTCTTACACTTCTGCCACGCGGATCTGCAATCCTCGCACCTCGGCCTTACGAAGACGCTCGACAAAGTGAGGCTTCATGCGTATTGGCCTGGGTGGCGACAGGACGTGGTGGAGTCCCTGCGCGAGTGTCATACGTGCGGTAGTGGCAAGGGTGCGCGGCCGTGGCGCACTGGTCGGATGCAGCGGATGCCCGTCGTGGACCTGACGGGGCCGTTCTCGTTGCTCATGGTGGACGCTGTGGGGCCTCTGCCCGAGACGGACCGTGGCAATCGCTACATTTTGGCTTTCGTTGACAATTTTACTCGCTGGGCTGAAGCGCCCGCTGTGGGACGCTTGGATTCCGTGACGCTCGTGGAAGTGCTACGAGGCCTTGCTGGCCACCCCGCTGGTCGTGCAGGAGTCCAAGGGCGAGCATGAGGAAGGACTGGGGAGATTGCTGTACAAGTGGCTCGACGCTCTCCACGAGTGGTGGTGCGTCTTCTTGCCGGAGTCGTGGGCGTTCGGAAGGGAGGCGTGCGCTAAGTACTGCAAGGGCGCGTGCCTGGAGTCTGGCCGTTCGTTCGCCCGTGCCAAGCATGTCGGGAAGGTGGTTTGGACGCTGATGTCCCTCATGATGTTCTCGGCGTTATACGCCGTGTTGTTGGCGTACGAGCTTGTCTAGTGGATCTGCCAAGGCGTGGCTGACGTGTTCGCCGTGATCGTGGTCTTCGATTGCTGGTTCGACTCCGAGCCCGCAATGGCGTCCAACTACTGGTTGTTGGTGGTGAATGGTTCGGTCGCGCTGGTTTGCGTGACAAGCAAGTTCTGGAGGTTGTACGAAGCATCGACAGGTGAGCGTTCGCCGCTGAAAATGGCCACGAAGGGCTACGCAGCGTGGTGCGCGGCTCTCGAGGAGCAGGAGCAGGCGGAGCGCCTGAGCGAGGCGTTCTGGAAGCTAGACGGCGGTGGTGACGCGCCAAGAGTGCAAGTACGGACACGCAGTGGACTGCAGGCGGAACGGAGGGCCTGGCAGGCAAGGAGCAGAAGTTGATCAAGATGCAGATGCTCGGCGAGGACGCCGAGTTGCAGTCGGGGAGGATGTTCCGAGTCGGAACGGCTTGGACCGTTCCAACCCTGCATGTCCACCAGCGCTCGGCCTCTCGGTCTCGCAGCTTCTGGAGGAATACCAGCAACCTGGACTGGTAGGTGAAGCCGTCCGTGTGGTCCTCGAAGAGATCCCAGAAGTCTCGCGCCTTCTCCACCGTCGCCGTGTCCGACTGAAACATCGGCAGCACCTTCACGGCGTGCGAGACCATCGTGGACAGGTTGTAGGCGCTCGGCGAAGGTCCCGTAGGTCCGCGCGAACCCGACGACGGAGTAGCCGTCCGTACCGCTGGAGCCGTGCTTGCCCCATACGTTCGACTCACCGTCGGACCCGTTGGACCACCGGCGAACTGCAACTTCTTCATCGGAGGCGGCGCCTTGATCGGCGACTTCGGCCCGCTTCCGCTCTATCCTCCATACTCGCTGTTCCACTCAAAAGCAGGTCGATCCGTTCGGCGCATCTCGGGTCCCGTGTACCGGGCGATGAACCCGCTGGGGCCGGGACCGGGTCCTCCATCGCGTCGTGGTAGTCATCATCGTCGTCGGCATACGTCCCGTAGCCGTACCCATAGTCCGGTGGCTGAGCGTAGGGCTGACCCACACTCGACTGTTCTCCAGGACTTGCGGCCGGAGGTTCAAGTTCGCCCTTCACAGCGGGCTCAGTCTTGACCTCGGCCACGATCTCCGTCTTCACCTGGGGGCGCAGTCTCCGTGTTGACTGGAGCCTTTTCTCATACTCGTCTTCTTCGTCACCATCTTTCCGGAGCTCACGCATCATACCCGACACGGACGCTCCTTCTTCAGCATACTCGGCGGTCTTCTTCCACCGCTCCAAACTCCTCAGTCCCTCCAGCACCGGGTCCGGCGATCCCGCTCCTGCCGTGCTCGGCGGCGGGGGGGGCGTACTCTTCGGTCGCTGGGATGGCG
>JAIKVE010001893.1:0-10018 GCA_024679115.1 Phytophthora pistaciae
CCAGGAACGCGCCGTCCAGAGGCTGGCGGTCGCGCTCGGCGGCCAGCAGCAGCTCGCGCAGCGCCATGAGAATGCGGAAATGAACAATCGATTGGCCATTGGCTCAGCGGCGTTTGGTGATTTTGCAGAATTTGGGCCTTTGAGTTTTTTGTGATGGGACTATTTTTGGTTTGGAGCTCCTCAATGGAGGAAGATGGATATTGAGCGTGCTGGGCGCGCTGGGAGTCGCCGTGTCGGCGTACGGGGTCCATGTGAAGACGCAGAAGGTGGAGCTGAGGGACGAGTACGCGGCGTTGTGTGACTCGGAGGCGTTCTCCTGCTCGGAGGTCGGTGCAGCTGAAGTTGAAGTTTTTGCTGGAAGATCGCAATGCAGTTGGGTGTAAACTTATTGTTGAGAATGATGTCGATGTAACTTAGGTGCTGACGAGCGAGTACAGTAGTCTGCTGTCGCATTTGGGGATTGTGGAGAAACACTCGATGCTGGACGTGTCCAACGCGCATTTGGGAGTGTTGGCGTACTCGCTGTTTGTGCTCTACCCGGTACTGCGGAAGGTGCCGTACCATGCGCAATTTTACTTGGCGGTGTCGAGTTGCGCTGCGGTGCGTAGAAGAAAAGGGGTACTTATTATAGTAGTAGCAAAGATATTGAGATGTGGCTGACAGAGACTGTTGCTGTTACAGGTGGTGATGGTATACTTGGCCTACATTTTGGCGTTCGTGCTGCGCGACTTTTGTCTGGTTTGTGTGGCAACCTACGGGATCACTGCGGCGCTGTTATGGGCCTCGCTAGCGCTTGTTCGTGCGGAGCGGGGAGCGGATCAACTACAACCAACCAAAGCGGGCAAGTTTGATTAGCACTGCCACAATTCGTATGAAACTACAGTAGGAAGGACGGTGGCTTCTTGAAAAGTTATGGTGTTGATTTGATCTGTAAACTTGTGAATTGACACTTCCCCATGGACGGACGCACTACGACTGCTGCCCTTTCTTGTCAATTCTACGAGCGACGGCTCCTCTTCGGGGTCGGTCCCTCTTGCGCTTCGATAATCTGCAAGGCTGTGTCCGCACTGCGCTGCTCCTGTCGAGTTCCGATCCGGCGGAATTTCTTTAGTAGAGCGACAACCCCGCTGCGTCTCATGTGGTTCAAATTTGTAGGACAGTCGGTAGCTAGGCGCCCCAAAGCGATCGCGGCTTGTTCTTCATTAGCAGTATTGCTGGTCTTCAGAATGTCGATGAGAGGCGGAATAGCTCCACAGTTCCCAATTACTCTCTTGTTGGCATCATCCATTGCAAGACGGCCCAGCGCCACCGCCACAAAATGCTTCTGCTCATCTGTTCCATGACGGAGAATCGGAATCAGCTCCGAGATGGCGTCTTCACTCGCTAGAGCTCTCGTGTTCGTGTGCCCGTGTTTCGTCAGATAACATAGAGCAAATAGGGCGTGATCCTTATCTTCAGGCGTTCCGGAACGGATAAGCTGGACTAGGAGCCTGATCACTTCGTCACTCACAATCGCTTCCCTGTTGCTCTCGTTGCTCGTACCAATGCTCCCCAACGTGAAAGCAGTCAGTCCTTTCAGATGGCTTGGTCCGGATCGAAGCAGGTTTACCAAAGGATCGATACCCCCCTCATTTGCAATCGCCACGCAGTTCTCGCAGTTTTCGGCAATATTCCCCAACGTGCAAACGGCATGCTCTTGCTGTTTTTCGGTTCCTGATCGCAGCACCCTCACCAAAAGGCCAATGACGCCATCGCAGACCATCGCCGCTCTGCCTAGTCCATTTGTAGCAAGAAATGATAGCGCAAACGCTGCATTTTCCTTCTGGTCATCCGTTCCGCGTCGTACAAGCGCGACGAGATCAGCGATAACCCCTTCTTGAGTAATCCTCAGTTTGTTGGCATCCGTGTTGGCTAGCCAGCCCAGCGCAGTTGCTGCGTTAGCCTTGTGCACGTTAATTCCAGTTCTCAGAAGCTCAGCCAGACACTTAATCCCCCCAGCTTCTGCAATCGCCTCACAGTGGGCATCACTCTCCCCAGCAATGCAACCAAGTGCATACGCTGCAAAGTTCTTCGGAATATTTGCTCGAGCTCTTAGCAGGCCCACCAAAAACGGGATGGCACCACGCTTCACGATTGCAGCGCTCTTGGAGAGATTGTCGTTGCTAAGCTGGCCAAGCACGTAAGCAGCGAAGCCTCGTTGAATCTCCGTTCCACCTTGCAAGATTTCCACCAAGCGTGGAATACCTCCCTCGGCCTCTATGGCACTCTTGGACGCATTGTCAGTAGCAATATTTCCCAGCGCGTCCATCGTCCAAATGGTCAGTGAATCGCTTTCATGCCCTAGCAGCTGAACCAGAGGGCACTACTCCTGCTTTTAGTAGCATGTCGCTATCATTCGTTTCGGCAATGAAGGAGCAATGTATCACCGTTTTCAGTTTGTCCACCACACTGTCGTCCCGCAGTTCAAATGCACGTGAGGTACACTCAGGAGCCGTAACACCAGGGACGCAACTCCGCAGAGATTCCAGTTCACTATCCGTTATCGATGAATCCAGCTCCGAAGACCAGCCTAAACACCCGAACGCACATCTTCTTGTAAAATGTGTCCGTCCATTCTTGACCAAGTCGATCAAGACTGATATTCCACCTTCATCCGAAATTTGCTGGCGTTTACGGTCACGCAAGGAAGCTTGTAGCAGAAGCAGCAGTGCCTCTTCTTGCTCGCTAGCGCTCCCAGTTCGAAGAACCTCGACGAGATCCGATACGGAGGTGTCGGTGGATAGTTCTATTGAAGCACTCTGCGATTCCGACGGTTCTGGCAAGTCAAAGCTACCAGTAGGAGATGGTTGGTCCTTAATGAAAATGCGATTCCCACACTGTGCACAGCAGCGAGGGCGATCAAAAACTAGTGCGTCACACACTCCACAGCGAGCAGAGACATCGTGGGCTGGCGCAGCTGAGCTGAGTCTAGCATATTTATCGAGCGCTTCAATCACACGATCAAGACCAATTCGTTTGGCTGGGTCAACGTCCGTCATGCTTTTCACGAGCTCCCACACTTCATCGTCCATTTCCTCCGGCTGCTCGGAGATCTCCCCCTGTTTCAGACTCTCACGAACGTCTTCGTCACTCAGAAACGCAAATGGCGGCTCACCGATACTCGCTTCAATCATGCACATCGCAAACGAATACACGTCGGACGCGAACGTCGGCCGCTGCTTCAAACACTCCGGAGCTCGCCAGCGAATATCTCTCGAACTACTCGAAGTCGCGGTGGAGATAGATCTCATTGTGTTCAGTCCGAAATCGGACAGCATGGCTTGCTTCTCCTCCCCCACGAGAATATTACTCAGCTTCAGGTGACCGTGTACGACCCCTTGTTTATGGATGTAATCCAGCTCGACAGCAGCTTGGAGCAGCAAATTCCACATCAGTTGCTTGTTCTCCGACGTGTAGAGGAACGAGCCAAGGTCTCCGTTTGTCGCATCCTCGTACACGACGAACGGCTGCGAGCTTACGTGCGAGGCTCCGTAGACTTTAATGATGTTGGGGTGGTCCATTTGGAAGCGCAGGTTCATCTCTGTCTCCATCTTCCGCGCTGCCCGACTATCGATCGCCATAGTATCAATTTCAAACCGCTTCACCACGGTTTTGGCTCCGGAATTCCAAGCACCACGATGTACCGAAGCGGAGGAGCCTCTGGCAAACGGCTGAGACTCAAATTTCACGTCATAATCCGGCACAAACCACAGTGGGAGCTCATTCAACGTCACTCTGGCTACAGTGACAATTGTTTCCATCATCAGCTTCATCCGCGACAGCTCCTTCTCGCCGTGTTGAGCTGCTCGCTTCTCACTTTCGAACTTGAGCGTCAGCAACGCTTGCAACTGCGCTCGTGGGCTCTGCAGCTCGTGCATAACGCCCTTGATCGCAGCGGTTAGCGCTGCGTCTAGAGCGTTGCGATCATTCTCCCATTCTTTTACATCAGCGACGTCCAATAGATCGAGGAACAGTGCTGACACAGTGTCGTCAAGCCCCTTCAGCGCACCAGCCATGGCCTCGTGCTTGATAGCTCGGTAGACAAGGTCCTTGCCATTGTGTTCGTCCAGGAAGCGCAGGAAGTCGGCGGTTACTGCTGTGAATTGATCCAGTGAGTGGGAGGAGAGAGGACGCCCTTTGCATTCCATGAGCTGAACTTCGCCCAGCAGATTCTCCAGACGAGTGTGCAGGCTCCTGTAGACAAACTGCAGCTCTTTCATGCTGTTGCATTGCTCCTTGGCAGTTGAAAGAGCTTGGGGTAATGGGCCACCGCCTGGCACCACGAGCTGAGCCACCGACACCATCGCAGCGATGGATATAGCTTTCTCCTTCTTACAGCCAGTTGGTCACAAATTGGTATTTTGTAATAAGATTAGATTTTGTTAAGGACAATGGTCTTTTTTTTAATACAAGCGAGCTGGCTGCGCCGTAAACGGCGCAGCGCTCTAAGTAGCTCCACTTTCAATCAGCGGTTTTTATTGTTATGATTCATACTACTTATGACATATATACACGGAAGTTAACACCCACGAATTCCTCCACCCCTTCCAAGATCTGCTGCACCTGGATCAAAGCTGTAACCCGTGTTGGGCCAGCTCGGTTGGCTATATCGACCTCTATCTCCAATCTAGATCGAGCAGATCCGTATCACTACCAAATAGAGGACTCTACCATGCAGCTTCTATAAATGTCCACAAACGCAAAGAAGATTTTGATGTTAAGTTTGAACGTGTACGCTTCTTAGAGTGTTCATCGTTAGCACCACGAACGACATCATCCGCTCGAATGATAAAACCGAATACGACGCCAATCGAGCGATAGCTCAGGGTTTGGATGCACCCGACACAGTAGCAACCAAAAATATGGTTCGACTGTATTTTATTATACATTTAAAAGTGTTCCGTACTACAATTATAAAGGTCGCTAATGGAACCCATCTTGAAGCTCCTGCCAAAATTCAACTCGGCCTGTCGCCTTGGGGTCGAACTATCGCCGCGAGACCGCAGCGGCCGGGCTCTTTGGCCTCCAAAGCCTTAATGTTAGTAGCATATACACACTCGCCAAGTTACTCAAAAGCAATCCTATACAGTTGTACACTATGGTGTACGTGGTTGCCGGCGCAGAAAACATCGTACTTACCCGGATAAATACGTGTAGCCAAAAGCGTGACATACTCACAGACAACGAATTTATTAGTATGGATATTTTGTATTCTGCCCCCCCCCCCAGGTTGGGGGGGGGGGGGGGGGGGGGGGCATTGGTTAGATCAGACTGAATCCAGCATTGCCAACACCGCCCTCGCGGACTGTTCCTCTTTCTCGGGGGCAGTCAAGAGAGCGTCTCGAACCTCAAGCATCCTAGTCGACAGTGCATACAGCCTACTGATGTCCTTCAGCAACTCTCCCAATTGATACAAGTCATGCTGGAAGCTCAGCGTTTCGCCCGCAAAGGGGTGCTTCCACGTGATGGTTGTCGTGCTTGGTCTGCGCGAGGCATCCAAATCGATAAGTAGCCACTCTGCTGAGCCGCTTGTCGAGGCATTTCGCCAGCACACATCACCGTGGCAGACCTCTGCCGTACCAGTGGGCCAACGCAGTCAGCATGCCTCTCAGCCACACGGCCCCTTCCTCCGCGCTCTCCGGTTGTCGCTCCTCGCCTATCGGGCTCAAGTCTACCGTGAGTAAGTCGACCGTCACATCCAGCTCAGTCACGGTCTGCAGGTGCGTTTTCCCACCATCGCTAGCTCGCAGCTCTTTCAGCTTGAAGTAAATTCCAGCAAGTCTTTCAAAGTCGCGGCCATCCTCGCATTGCTCAAGCGTGACCGTGCGTTGAATCCTATCATCTAGTAGCTCGAGCACCCGCTTGTCGTTCCGATCGGGTGTGAACGGCAGCAATCGGGTCCAGCTCTCCAGATCCGACAGCATTTGCATCTCACCGAGAACGAGGGACAGGTTGTAGAACACCTTGAGCGCCGCTTCCCTCATCAATGTGATGGAGCGGAATTCCACTACCGTTGTCACGCAGAGGTTGCGATCGATCGCGACGATCCGAAGCTTTGGTCCACTTGACACGTAGCCCAGGATGAACGGCAGGTTACCATAAAACACCGGTTGCCAGCACCGCATCTGGCGGGTTAGCTCTGCACACGCCGCATCGAGTGACGCGGTGGCGTTGTTCTCCTCGCCTCGAATTATAACTAGCCCGTCACAGTGCACGATAAAGTCCGGACGCAACTTTGGCTCGGTCAAGCCACCACCATCTTCACGATTGCAGACCCGATGGAACTTTACGCCAGCGGCGCAGCATAACCGAATCGGGATGTGAAGCAGAGCCGAGTAAACTTCCTGCCACGCAGCTACCGACGCCATCGGATCCAACTCATCGTCGGCCAATTCTAGAAAATTGTTCCTCCACGATGCGAGCCGGTCGCAACGTACGCGCACTCCCGTTTGATCAAAAAGTCGGCTGCTCAAGCTCACACAATGGTGGGGCAGCGCTAGTCGGACTGGCAGTGGTCGTCGAAGGATGGCCGCTAGTTCTCTGGGGGAGGGGAACTCGGACAAGTCCAGCTTCGATAGAAGCCAAAACTCCTGCAGACTTACGGCAGTCTCCTCCACTCGAGCTTTCTTCGTCGGCGAGCAGGTGCCGACGATGCCTGCTGCCGGAGCTTCAGGAACCGTCACGAGCACGTGTACTGTGCTAGCTGCGGCATCTGGCTCGAAGGCAGGCCCGAAGCACTCGGCGTCGCTGAGCTTTGAGCCTCGCTGCAGCTCTCCAAACCTCTCGCTGTCGACAGCATCTTGCAGAAGCCGATCCAAGTTGTTGTCGTCCTTGAGCCAGTTGTCATTGCAGTCTCTCGCCAAGTAGACCCGGAGCTTCTCCGGCGGAATATCCAGTCGCCCCTTGCGCGCAAGAACTACCAGCAGATCGCCCACGTCAGCGATGAGAGGAATCTCCACACGGAAGGTGCTTGCCAGCTTGTAAAGAGCCACTTCAGCGTCACTGTGGCCTGCATCTCTCTCCTGCACATGAAATTGCTTAGTGAGGGAAAGCCCGTCGAATGGATATATCCATCAACAGACCACGGACAAGTGTCAGTCTCCTGTCCTACTGGATAGTTTAAGTACTGTGCCGAAAATGACTGTACGGTAGTCCCGAGGTAGCCATCCGCACAGGGGCAGCATTTGGAGAGAGTGAGACGGAGTGACTCTATCCGGATACGTGTGTGGGTGTAGATGGCATATTCCTGAGCGGGGGAGGGAGGAATCATGAACGGGACGAGCTGTGAGTGGAAAATTATGCACAGCAGCTCCTGCTATAGAATCAAACACCATGACTGATCTTGGTCAAACCAAGGGCTGGGCACCAAAGACCACAAAGCGGAGCAAGACTTCATCAAGTACAGTTGTTAGCGCGTGGATTAGATTTAAGGCTCAACCACCACCGCATCGGTAGGCCCCCAGCGTGCATCTCACAACCCCGTCGAGCTGACCTTGGAGGGTGCTGGCTGACTCCCACGTCGTACAGTGCCAGTCTCTGCTATTGAGTGTCACCCTTCAGCTGACGTTGAGCAAGGTAAGGACAACTGGTTTTGAAGTACTAAGCTTTACGAATGCCTAGCTGAAAGCAAAAAAACAAACTTGTGTCTAGCGTTTAGATTGTGGGGCGAAAAATGTCTCTTGTTCTATTATACCGCATACGACGCGAACATCCAGCATCTGAAAAGTATTCGAGCCTTGACTGTAACCGCGCGTGATGATACGTAGATGAAGCATTTCTGTGGTGGGCAACACCTCGTCTCGTCGGAATTCTGGATTACCACAAGAGGGGCTTTCGACTTAAGTAGATGCGTAATTGTCCCGAATTATATAACTTACTTATAGAAGAGTGACAACCACTCCAGCTCCACACGCTGGATCCTCCCAAGTAGAAGTACGGCATACCGTAGAAGCGAGAAGCGTATCGTTACGCTCAATAATAGTGAAACATGGGGCAGAGCTGCCGATGCACATCCAAAAACCGCTTTCGTTTTCGTGATGACATGCGGGGCGTCGATACCGCACAAACCACAGTTCGAACCTGCTAGACTAACAATACTGGAACCAAATGCGGGTATTGCGGTGGTGTATCAATTGTGAACGGCTCCAACTGGGTAATTGAACTCTCACTGTTTCTTTTCAAGGTTCTGCAACGAATAATTATCTTTTTTTTCTCATGAGTAGATGAAGATTGGACATTCCTATACTACAGTTGACGTAAGAACGACGCATGCTTATGACAAGCCGCTTCTCACGTTGAGCTGACAATTCAACGCTGTTTTGCACGCACGCCAAACACGATTGCAAACCACAGTAAGATCAAACGGAATTTACGACATGGCACAGAATCCCCCCCCCCCCCCCACTTCACCTTACACGAAGTCTCTCATTAACCAATTCGCCTCCACGCCGACAACCCTCTCCCCGCACCAGATCCATGAAGATTATCCAAGTTGTGGCCATGATCGCCGTTCTGTGCGTGACTCAAGTCTTCGTTGCGGAAGCCCAAAGTCCCCGCAACCCGAACGGAAGAATCGGATGCCGAGATCAGTTCGACCGTGATTGCCCACGTTAAATTTGACATTGAGCTTGAGCATTAGCCTCGCTCAAGCCTCCGTTTCAAGACCGCTTGCCGTATGTGCGCTTTGTAGCAAGGATGTGTCACAAGTTGTGAATCACAACGCAGTGTTTGCCGTCATGCGAATACTGGTACAGTCTTTTTATTTATAACCTTAAAAAAACAATTACTGCTACGTAGTAGTAGTGTGTATCCGTAGAAATGCGCCCGTGTGATTATATACATACCTACGTACAGTGCTCTTCAAAGTCAAACACGTAAATCCATGGGCGAAGTAAATTCGCCCGCACGCCATACGAGCAAAGCGTTCGCGACTTTCCACTCGTCAAACCTCACCTCACGCCCAATTAGCATCTTCTTGGCCTTGAACTTCGGTTTTGATTCGTCTCGCCCGTCGCCACTTGCGCACTCAGTGAGTGCACTCGTACGTGTTGACGGCAAAAGCTCAAGAGCTGCCGCTGTGTTGAATTAAACAAGCACATGAGATGAAGAAGGTATTAGTGCTGGGCTTTGTAGGTGTACTTTACAGTATTGACAAGAAGGCGAAGTAGCGGGAAGAGATCGTGGCGAATCGTTCTCGGTTTATTTGATGACCAGCGTTTGGTCGTAAGTAGATTCCTTCAAACCACCAACGCAAGACTGTATTGTAAGAACGGTGAGAACAAAAATACGAACTGGAATCAAATCATTTGTGCTTGATAATTGGCGGTTGAGGAGATCTTGCTTCATGTTGATAGCTACAGTACTGGATTTGGCGAATAATGGACCGCATCTACTACCATATCATGACGGTTCCGACTTCCCTACAGTTTCCGACAGCTAGGACAGTTATCATAGCCAGTGCACAATCGGAAATAGGCCAATATCGGAATTAAAACACTGTGTACGGTAGATTAGGTCTAGGGGTCTGTTTGGGCGCTTTCAGTCAGCTTTCATGAGGTGCTCGCAGCAGCGAGGAAATCGTCTCTAGAGGCCTGTGGGCCGAGAAAATCGACTTTTTAGATATGCATGAGTTTATGACCCCGGAGCAATGTACGCCCTACCGAGCAAATTCATGAATGAGGCCGGAACTCCCATGGCGGGGCCACAATTTGGAGCAAACTCTTTCAGCAGTGCATTGGTGTGGCATCCTATTGGTTTAATTATCTACCAATCACAGCTTACGTACTTCTGGTTGGTTGATCTATTAGCCAATCAGCATATGCCAACTGTCATAATCCAGCTGAGCCGTCGCCAACCGAAGCCGACAGAAGCCAAAGGGCCTCACTCTTCTTTTTTAAAGCGCTAGTGCTCAAGTCTCCCGATCACGTCCCGCCGCCAAGCCACACCGCGTCGCGCACGGCACGCAGCAAGACCTACCGTG
>JAIKVE010001894.1:0-10016 GCA_024679115.1 Phytophthora pistaciae
GAGCGGGGATCTCCACGGGGGCCGGAGCCACCGACGCGTGGCCCATGAGCAGCGCCGGGTCCAGCGCGATGGCGCCGTTGCGGAAGTCGTGCACCAGCTCGAGGAACTCCTGGAACGTGATCTGCTGGGGGCGCGCCAGCTTGGTCTGCTGCAGCATGACCGTCGTCTGGTTGGGCGTCACATTCTCGCCGAGCTTGAGCAGCACCGTGTGCAGCTCAGCCACGGGCACGGCCGCCGCGTAGTCGTGGTCGTGCTCCTTGAAGACGCGCTTGAGCTCGTGGATCTCCTTGGGCGAGAACTTCTGCAGGAACACGGACGACACCTGGTAGCTCATGGTGTTTAGGCGATTATGGGGCGACCAGGGGGCGGTGGAGAGCGCGCGTCACGCGTGTAGAGGGGTAGGAGAGAGGGGAAGGAGGTGGGGACGAAGCGGGGCGGCGTGGGGAGCCGCGCGGACGCTCGTCTTGCAGTGGAGGGATCCGGGTCTTGATGCTTCCGCCGCCTGTGTGACAGTGATGCTGCAGCTTCAAGAGGGACCATTTGGACCCGTCAAACGTGATAAACATAAGTGTTTTGGCAGGGATTACGGATGGGACTTGCTGCAACACACACGCAACTGTGGGTAGCGTAGTGCAACATTTGCGCAACTGTGGGTGGTGGTAGCGCAACCTTTACGCAACTTCTGCCTGCATTCAACCAACAGCTGCGCTACGCTGATGATGATGGCCGGAGGCTCCGCCGGTGGAGCTAGCTACAGGACAGGAAGGCCGCCGGTGAAGCTAGCTGCGTGTTGTGTGGGCCAGCATGAGCGCGACGAAGTGACCGACGCAGAGGTGTTGTTCCCGATTCCCCTTGCAGCGGCCCCACCCAGCTACAGCGCCGCTGTCGGGAATCGGGCTTTGCTCTTCCAAGAGAAATCCACCCAGCCGCTGGCTTCCGATGGGGACCCGACAATTTTCAGGACGGCTGCGCAGCGCGTGGAGAGATTGTCGCGGTGGAGAACGTCGCAGGTATCTACTGTACATACCGCACTCGTTCCTGTCGTTTATCGCTGCTCTCGGATGCCGTCGCTCATGGCAGTTCTGTCGGGAGCTTCCATCCTCTCGAGCATGGTACTGTGTGGAGCACAAGGGCCCTGAAAATCCGCGACGGCGCTTGTCAGTAAGACTTCGCTGCAGTGGAGCGACTCATCGACGTCGCGCCTGCTCAATACCGACCGGACGATGCGTCGAAGATAACGAATTCGGTGACTATCCAAGTGCTCTTCCTAGGACGACCACGAGTCTGGACTGGTGCTCTGGTCTAACGCAGCTGTGTCAGCTCTGAGAACAGCCTTACAGTCGTGCGGCTCAAAAGGCAGTGTTCGTGGTGCCGATATCTTGATGTTCGTAGCTGCGTTGGGCAAGGTGTGCAATTCTATCTTTTCACTACAGTCTCGCAGTGACGTAGGTACAGATAATATTGCACACTGCACCAGGCTCGCCGCTGTGCTCGGCGACCAGTAATTCACTTTTGATATTACAGCGCGGGCAACAACAGCGGCGGGGACGCGAATCTCAGCACACGTAGCTCGGAGCTGGACACGATGGCGATACCGAGGAAGGCGCTGGCGATCATCGGCGTGGTGGTCGTTCTATCCGTCGTCGGAGCGACCATTGGCATCGTGGTAACCAAGGGCTCGTCAAGCTCAGCGAGCACAAGTGACGGCACATCTGGATCTGGCAGTACCAGCAGCACTTCTACGACAACAGGAAGCAGCAGCGGGAACGCTAAGGTGTCAGCGACGAAAAGGTCGACGGGTAGCGGATCGTCCACAATTACGTCGGACCCGGCAAGCGCGAAGTACTCGCTGGCGGCCTTTGCGATTGGCGACTGGGGCACCACCACCACTCAGAGCTCGTGCTGTTCGCGCTCAGCCACGTTCAACGACTACGACATCAACGCTGAGGATGTGGTGGCGAATGTGATGAACCAACAGGCAGGTAAAGCGGAGGTCGCCCCCAAAATCGTGATCGGTCACGGCGATAATTTCTACTGGAATGGCATCAACAGCGAGGACGGCCGGGACTCGCGGTTCACGACCACGTTCGAGAGCAAATTCGATGGCGACAGCATCAAGACTCTTCCCTGGGTTAATGTGCTGGGCAACCACGACTACGGAGGCGCCGACTTCATCTGCAATAGCGATGATAGCCCGGCCAAATGTTCGTCCACCGATGAGATGATGACCGCTCTGAAGAACAAATACTCGTGGCAGGCGACGTACACGAGCCCTAACGACAACCGCTGGGTGCTCGAAGACCACTTTTACGTGTACAGCATCGAGGATTCCGAGTCTGGCGTGAGCATTGACGTGTTCAACGTGGACTCGGGCGACGCCGACTCCCACGGCGCCATGGAGGTTTGCTGCCAGTGTTACGGCTACGCGGACGGCAGCAACTCCAAGTGTGATAACGTCGCGCGTGGTGATTCAGTCTGCTGCGGAGGCGATACAGGTATGGAAGCTTCTGGTCCTATTGAGCTACCTGTTATGTTGATGCCACCTTCTAACGAACGACCTTATCTTATACAGATATGTATGATCAGTGCTTCGCCCAGTTCACAACTTGGAGCGACGAGTCTCGCAAGCAGCTCGCGGCGAACATCGCCAACTCGACAGCGACGTGGAAGGTGGTGAACTCTCACTACTCGCCCTACGCTCACTACTCCGAGGCTGGAATGAAGAAGTGGTTTGACATCATTCAAGACACGGGCGTTCACCTCTGGCTGAACGGCCACACTCACGGCGAGAACCACGACTACTCTTCGTCGCTGGGTGTTCACTTCGTGGACAACGGCGCTGGCGGTGGCATCCAGAAGGAGTCTGCGGCCGGCATTCCGAGCTACGCCTCCAGCTACGTGGAGAACCTGTGGACGTACGACGGCCAGGAGTACGGCTTCTTCTCCCTCACTGCTTCCAAGGACTGGCTTAAGCTGCAGTACCACACGGCCGATGACAAGTGGTCGTACGCCAAGAGCTTCAAGGCCTCCACTATAGGGGGCGTGGCGACCAAGCACTGCTGCTACGTGCCCAACGACGGCACCGAGGGCAAGGAATGCTCTTCCTCTGCGTCGTCCTCGTCCTCGTAGCCTGTCAAGGAATTCGCTGGACGTGACTCCTAAAGATCCCCCGGAACACCGAAGTATATGCAAGCCTCAATATACAAACTATGCATACATATTGCATGGCCCAAAAGTACATTAGCCTCTCGAGCTCTAATGACGGCGAGGAGAGCATGTCCAAGGGCGAAGAAGAACCTTTGGGCCCAAGTGTAGAGGCATTGCGCTGTCCGTGCGTGCCGTGGGATCACTCCACTTGACCATCAGAACTGCCCAATCAGCGGCGGCTCTGACTGAGACAGGGGGCCCATTACCTTGCACCTCCAGCAGCGACCGGCTCACGCTGCGCTGGCTATTGTAGCTTTGCTTTGCTCTCTCACTCGCGAATTCGCAGCGCGGACCAGAACCTCGCTCCTCTCAGCAGCAGCAGCAGCGTGTGTACAAACAGATACTGTAGGACATGGCGATCCCCAGGAAGGGACTGATCGCCATAGCCGTGGTGGTCGTGCTGGCCGTCATCGTGGGCGTCGTGGTCACCAAGGACTCGTCCAGCTCGGCCAGCACCAGCGACGGCACGTTGTCAGGCTCGACGTCCACTTTGGGCAGCAGTACGACCACCAGCTCGGGTAGCACCACCAAGTCGTCGTCGTCCTCCACTAAGAAGACGAGCACCGGATCAAGCAGCTCGGCGTCCACCATCACGTCGGACCCGACGAGCGTCACGTACTCGCTCGCAGCGTTTGCTATCGGAGACTGGGGTACCACCACCACAAAGGGTTCCTGCTGCAAGAAGTCTGGTTACACGGACTACGACGTTAATGCCGAGGATGTGGTGGCCAACGTCATGAACCAGCAGGCCGCGGCCGCTGAGGTCGCCCCCAAGGTCGTCATTGGTCACGGAGACAACTTCTACTGGTCGGGCATCAACAGCGAGGACGGTCGTGACTCTCGTTTCACGACCACATTCGAGGACAAATTCGATGGAGATAACATTAAGACGATCCCCTGGGTCAACGTTCTGGGCAACCACGACTACGGCGGTGCCGACTACATTTGCTCGGATGGCGACAACACGGCCAAGTGCAGCAGCTCGGATGACCTCGTGGCTGCTTTGAAGAACAAGTTCTCGTGGCAATCAGGATACACCAGTCCTAATGACGACCGCTGGATCTTGGAGGACCATTTCTACGTCTACACCATTGAGGACGCGGACTCCGGCGTGAGTATCGATATCTTCAACATTGACTCGAACGATGCCGACTCGCATGGCGCTCAGGAGACGTGCTGCCAGTGCTACGGCTACGCTGGAGATGATGACACCACATGTGCAAACGTTGGTCGTGGTGACGACGCGTGCGCTGGAGGCGATACAGGTACGCTTCTTTTTCTATTGAACTACATGCTATATTGATGTCGCCTGGACAACCTGCTAACGACCTTATCCGCATCCATACAGATATGTACGATGCGTGTATGGATCTGCTCACGTCGTGGGCGGACGACTCGCGCACGCAGCTCGCTGCCAACATCGCCAACTCCACGGCTACGTGGAAGGTGGTTAACTCCCACTACAACCCGTACGCCCACTACGCGGAGGCTGGCATGCAGAAGTGGTTTGACATCATCAACGGCACCGATGTCCACCTTTGGCTGAACGGCCACACTCACGGCGAGAACCACGATTATTCGTCGTCGGTCGGTGTGCACTTTGTGGACAACGGAGCTGGCGGTGGTATCATTAAGCAGTCGGCCAGTGGCATCTCGACTTTCGCGGAGGGCTTGGTGGAGAACCTCTGGGTCTACGACGGTACCGAGTACGGTTTCTTCTCGCTCACGGCCTCAAAGGAATGGCTGAAGCTGCAGTACCACACGGCCGATGACAAGTGGACGTACACCGAGAGCTTCAACTCGACCACGATTGGTGGGGTGGCGACCAAACACTGCTGGTACATCCCCAACGACGGAACGGAGGGCAAGGACTGCACGTCGACTTCGTCGTAGATATTTGAACATTGTGTTAGAACTGTTGCAATCCGTGCTGCTATGCTATGGCTGGCGAGTTTGGGAGCGATCAATTGCAGGTCAGACGTAGTACGGTGCTAACGTCAAGCCAAAGATACATTCATTACTTTTCAAGCAGCCGATTCCGACTGAGGTTAAGAAGAAGTTTGAACTCTGTATAGACTTTCAACACTTGAGGCTGGACAGCCTTCAGATTAGTCAGTGCAAGTGTCAGCCTGTTCCCGTTTGATGCGTTGATGCGTCTACGGCGGGAGATGCAACGCCAAGAGGTCGTTATCAGATTAAGAGTATGCATGCGTTGAATGACTGCGTTTGAGATTGATCTTGAACTACACGTACAGTACACATGACTTTCTCTCGTCTACCGCATCGTGACTTCGCCAAAACTCGATTTTCATGCATTCTCATCCTACGCCAGGGCCTCGTACACCGGCGACTGGAGGCTGGCGAATCTCAATCAAACGCTTGCTTCGCGCGATTGTGACGGGGAAATACATAATGAGCCCGTGTGATGAGGATAACACACCCAGCCTACTGAAATGCACACATTCGTGGACATGCTGGTCCCGTGATTCAGTGCTAGCAATGCTCCCCATAGGACAGGCGCGTATATACATACATGTAGGTTCTTGGTCGTGCTGCTGCTGCTGCTGCTGGAATATCTAGCTAGGTAATGGACGCTCTCGGCATAGGCAGCAGCAACGTGCACATGCGTACCAAGCTGGGATCGGCGCGGCACTAGCGCGTAAGCATCCATTCAGCACGATGACTCCTAGCATATCCTTTTTCGCGCCTTCCGATTGGCCAACACACTTTTCATCCAATCCGCAGACGCCTGAGTTTTGAGACGGTGCGCAGGTGGTCCAGACCACTCCACTGCACTCCTGAATTGGCAGCGCAGCACACAGGCACCCACAGCACCAAAGCAGGCAGATAGACAGCGGACATGGCCATCCCACGCAGAGCGCTGATCATCATCGGCGTGGTGGTCGTGCTGGCCGTGGTCGGCGTCATCGTGGGCGTCGTAGTCACCAAGGACTCGTCCAGCTCGGCCAGCACCAGCGACGGCACGTCGTCGGGCTCGACTTCGACCTCGGGCAGCAGCACGACCACCAGCTCGGGTGGCACCACCAAGTCGTCCTCCTCCACTAAGAAGACCAGCACTAGCAGCGGCTCGACCAGCATCACGTCGGACCCGACGAGCGTCACGTACTCGCTCGCAGCCTTCGCCATCGGGGACTGGGGTACCACCACCACGCAGGACTCGTGCTGCCAGTCGTCGGGCTACACGGACTACGATATCAACGCTGAAGATGTGGTAGCCAATGTCATGAACCAGCAGCCCGCGGACGCCGATGTGACCCCCAAGGTCGTCATTGGTCACGGAGACAACTTCTACTGGTCGGGCATTAACAGCGAGGACGGCCGTGACTCTCGTTTCACGACCACATTCGAGGACAAATTTGATGGCGACAATATCAAGACCATTCCCTGGGTCAACGTTCTGGGCAACCACGACTACGGCGGTGCCGACTACATTTGCTCGGCAGGGGATAACACCGCTAAGTGCAGCAGCTCGGATGACCTCGTGGCTGCTTTGAAGAACAAGTTCTCGTGGCAATCAGGATACACCAGTCCTAATGACGACCGCTGGATCTTGGAGGACCATTTCTACGTCTACACCATTGAGGACGCGGACTCCGGCGTGAGTATCGATATCTTCAACATTGACTCGAACGATGCCGACTCGCACGGCGCTCAGGAGACGTGCTGCCAGTGCTACGGATACGCCGGCGACGACGACGACACGTGCGATAACATCGCTCGTGGTGACGATGCGTGTGCTGGAGGCGATACCGGTACGCTTTTGCTCCTATTGCTATATGCTATTGATTTTACGTTCTAACATCAGCTATTATGTACAGATATGTACGACGCCTGCGTCGACCTGCTCACGTCGTGGGCGGACGACTCCCGTACGCAGCTCGCGGCCAACATCGCCAACTCTACGGCTACATGGAAGGTAGTCAACTCCCACTACAACCCGTACGCTCACTACGCAGAGTCCGGCATGCAGAAGTGGTTCGACATTATCAATGGCACGGGTGTCCACCTCTGGCTGAACGGCCACACTCACGGTGAGAACCACGACTACTCGTCGTCGCTTGGCGTTCACTTTGTGGACAACGGAGCTGGCGGTGGCATCATCAAGCAGTCTGCGAGTGGCATCCCGACCTACGCCGAGAATTACGTGGAGAATCTGTGGGTGTACGATGGTACCGAGTACGGTTTCTTCTCTTTGACTGCTTCGGAGGATTGGCTGAAGCTGAGTACCACACGGCCGATGACAAGTGGACGTACGCTGAGAGCTTCAACTCGACTACTGTCGGTGGAGTCGCAACTAAGCACTGCTGGTACATCCCCAATGATGGAAATGAGGGACAGGAGTGCACGTCCTCATCGAGCTCCTCGTAGATATTTTGCATGTGCCGACAACGCTTGATGGAGCGCTGTTGTTTATAGGAAACCGAGTTTTTGAATCAAAGTGGCGAAGACGGCACTGGAGTAAATACATTCTATCTGCTATACTGCAGTTCTTTTTTTTCAGGTGTACTTGCACCAACATGAAGGGCGTCTGTTGAATTGGCCATAATTCATTAAGAACTTGTCTTGCCACGCGAGTTGGTGTGGATCGTTTTTAGAATGCGTGTATGCTTGTGTACTCATGACGTCGGAAACCACTGAACCTACCGCTACACAGGATATCTCCAGATTAAAAATTAATCTCAGTACATAGTTTTAGTTTGCACTTCAACGATTTTCAGCCATCTCACTTTCCCTTGTGGAGGCAATAGACCTGCTACAGTACTGCAGTAGTGCTTGCATCACAGGCGCCACGGGCCGTGGCATCGTAACTTGGACCTTTGGATTTGGTAGGAATCGCGAGCCAGGTCGATCTGTTCGGTGTCGTACACCTAGATCGGTAAAGAGCTCCGACTAGCCGACACTTGCTTTCACTATGGAGCGCGCTAATAAACGAGTGCCCAGAGGATCATGGTCGGAGGTGCAAGCTCGATCATCCGCGGGTGAATAAGGGAGGTGGTCTATTGAGTTTGGTATCATTTGCGAATTGGCAGCGGCCTCGGCAGCACACAGGACTCGAGCGATGGGAATCCCCAGAAAGGCTGTGATCATCATCGCCGTGGTGGTCGTGCTGGCCGTCATCGGTGTGATCGTTGGGGTGGTGGTGAGCAGCGGCTCGTCGAGCTCCGCTACCACCGCGGATGGCACCTCCGCGAGTTCATCCGGTTCAGGGAGTACCAGTACGACAGACAGCTCCAGCGGTACCAGCAAGTCCACCAAGAAGTCGAACAAGAGCACCAGCACCAGCAGCGGGTCGTCGACTATCACGTCCGACCCGACCAGCGCCACGTATTCGCTCGCAGCTTTCGCCATCGGGGACTGGGGCACCACCGTCACGCAGGACTCGTGTTGCACGCGGTCCTCAACGTACAACGACTACGACGTCAATGCCGAGGACATCGTGGCCAACCTCATGGACCAGCAGGCAGGCTGCGCCGATGTGGCCCCCAAGATCATCATTAGTCACGGCGACAACTTCTACTGGACGGGTATTAACAGTGATGACGACCGGGATACTCGATTCACGACGACGTTCGAGGAGAAGTATGACGGTGACAACATCAAGACCATTCCATGGGTGAACGTCCTAGGCAACCACGACTACGGCGGCGCCGACTACATTTGCTCGGACTCGAACGACGGTACGGCGGCTTGCTCCGACTCGGACGAGCTGGTCACCGCCTTGAAGAACAAGTTCTCATGGCAGTCCACGTACACGAGTCCGAATGACAACCGCTGGGTCTTGGAGGACCATTTCTACGTCTACACGATTGAGGACGCGGATTCCGGGGTGAGCATCGACATCTTCAACGTGGACTCGGGCGATGCCGACACCCACGGAGCGATGCAGACCTGTTGCCAATGCTACGGATACGTCGGAGACGACGACGACACTTGCGACAACGTATCACGCGGCGACGAGGGGTGTTGTGGGGGTGACACGGATCTTTATGACGCTTGCATGGACCAGTTCACCGAATGGAGCGACGACTCTCGCAAGCAGCTCGCGGCCAACATCGCCAACTCCACGGCCACGTGGAAGGTGGTTAACAGTCATTACAATCCGTACGCTCACTATGCCGAGTCTGGAATGCAGACGTGGTTTGACATCATCAACGGCACCGACGTCCACCTCTGGTTAAATGGACATACTCACGGCGAGAACCACGATTATTCTGCGTCGCTCGGAGTTCACTTCGTGGACAACGGTGCGGGCGGTGGTATCCAGAAGGAGTCTGCGAGTGGCATTCCAACGTACGCTACGGACTATGTGGAGAACTTGTGGAGCTACACGGGTGACGAGTACGGTTTCTTCTCCATCACCTCGTCGGAGGAATGGCTCAAGTTGCAGTACCACACGGCGGACGAGTCGTGGTCCTACGCCGAGAGCTTCAACTCGACCACGGTCGGTGGCGTGGCGACCAAGCACTGCTGGTACGTGCCGAACGACGGCACGGAGGGCCAGGACTGCACCTCCACCTCCTCGTCGTAGATAAATTACCGTTCGGCGACCGCCGTGAAAAGTGAAACTTTTGGTTTGTACATCAAAACTTCGTTCGCAGAGTTCGCGAGTGTGTGGATTTGTTGCGCTGAGATGCGGCCAGCTGTCAAGGCGATAGCGTAGAGACACGAGCCCCGTTCAAAGCCCGCGGCACTGACTATCCATCCATATCGCGACGGTTCCGACATCCCTACATATTCCGACATCTAGGCTTTGTTGACAAAATCTAGGTTACCGTAAGTACAAAAAA
>JAIKVE010001895.1:0-10012 GCA_024679115.1 Phytophthora pistaciae
AAGGCTCACGCAGCACGCGTAGCAGGTGAGACAGGAAGCGTGGGCGAGGGGGCTTCTGCAGGATGGAAGCGCGCGGGCGAGGGGGCTTCTGCAGGAATGCGGACGCGTGGCCACAGAATGATTGACTGGCTCTCACCGTAATTTACAAGACGTGAAAATTTTAAATTACAAACATGGCCAGACATGGACTAAAAACAGTTGCACACATGGACTCAAAAACATGGGCTGTATATTTTCCGATTAATTAATCGTGTTGACGAGCTCCTGGACTGCCATGACCACAGTTTCATTTTGTTTCCCGTAGAACACGCCCCAATAGCGAGCTCTGCATTTCGCAAGTGTGTGTGTGGCAACTATCCTAACGAAGCCTCGATCTTCAATTTAGAGTCCCTGTTTTAGTTGGCCAAGCGCTAAGCACGCTCCAACGACTTTACCGTCGGCGCCAGCAGTGTAGGATTTGGATTCACCGGACGTAAGGTGCCGATAACGATCGGAAGAAACCCAAGATGCCGCGTGTGATACGCACTCATATGCAGCGGTCTTGGCTAGGAATCTCTTTTGTGTAAGCAAACGAAATGACATGCTAGGCTAAGTGTAGCACAAAGTAGGCAAACGTTGTTAGCTCGTTGGCGTCGAGTGTAGACACAACAACTCGACGTGAGCGTTGCATAGAGATGAGTATGAAGATTGCAAATTACTCCTGCCGAAGGAGTCACTCGTTCCGCTCTAGTCTGCCCAGCTGGACACCCCAACTCTTCTCGTCCCACGGAGAGCGTGGCGGGACCACGAAGTCGCGCGACACAGCGCGATGTCCATGCAGCTGCTCGAACGTGGCCAGCATCGGCTCCACGCGCTGTTCCCACTCCAGTTCCTGGTAACAGGGGTCTTCGAGTCGAATTCGATAGCTTCCTACCTAACTCAAATGAGTTACGGATGTCTTCCCAAAACTACGACGAAGCACTTGCCTTTCTTTAGTGTGTTTCTCGGTCGCCAATGACCCTCGCTCAGTCCTTGCACCACTTGGGCTAGCTTCGCTCAACGTTGTGAGAGATCCGTTCCGTCCGTTTCACTGAACGAACACTTCCACTCCACTTGGCTTTGCTCTGTGTGACGAAGTGCCTGTGCGTTTTGAAGGCTCAGGTTGCTTGACCGCTCGACTTCTGGTCTTCGCTCAGCCCCTTGCGCTGCTTGACCTAGCTTCGCTTAGCGCTGTGAGCGTTCTGCTCAGCTCCTTCCACTTAGCGAACACCCCCACTCCACTTCGCTTTGTTCTGCAGCTTGAATGCTTGGTTTAACTCCGACTTGGGTCGGGCGAGTGTGTTCCTCAGTCTGCGGCCCCCTTGACGGTTCTTGTGATCACGGCTACGCTGTGGGCCCAGACCCGCGTCGGCCACACCAGCAGTTGTCGGTGTTGCAGGTTCAGACGCAACTTGCTCTCGACTCAGCAGTCCTCGTCCGCACGTGTCCACAGCCCGAAATGCCCCGTCTTTTCCTTAATAGAGACGACGCAACACACAACACAGCCTCCTCTTTCTCTCTTTGGTTCCTTAATAGTCACGACACAACACACAATACAGCCTCCTCTTTCTCTCTTTGGTTCCGGCTCAGAACCAGAACACCCCTGCTTTCCCGGTCGGCCTCGGTCTGACCCGAGTTTGCCTTTTATTTGTCCGAGCTAGGGCGAGGCTCCATCCAGATTCTCCTCTCTTCTCGACGAGTCAAGCAACGACTGTGTTTGTTGGAGTCCGTAACAGGATTTGAGCCTATGAAAGAAAGCACTCACACATCCATACACCCAGGGACTACCCGATCACCAGGTCCACAATAAGCGGTACCAATAACAACACAATACACTGAGCCGCACCAATATCCGCACACCCACAACGCAATTAACCTGTCTAAATCTTAGAATGGATCCGACAACTCCGCTCTGGTCCTCGCTTCTCCGCTCAGTACATTGACTCGGGCGGAGACTTCAATCACCACACCCGAGGCTGGACTCATACTGCAAGTCGCTCCGCTCGGACTCTAGATTCGGTTCTGATCTGGGATGCCTAATGCCAGACATCCCGGGTCTCGGACATGCAATCAGACGAAACGAGCGAGTTAGTATGTCAGGACCGTAGTATTGCCGTATTTATTTCAGCCATTCAACGAAAGTAGGCATAACTCAACGTTAACTCGTTGTCTTATCAGCTATTCTATCTTAAATCGACGAGTTAGCCTCCTAACTCAATGATGGGATAATCACCATGATTTGCTAAAACAACGAATTACGTCGTTGTTTAGACAGAAAGCATGCAAGGCACAATACCTTCCTGTAATATAATCCTGGTAGTGCAACGGGATACTCGTTGTACGGACAGCCCAATAGGGATTAATTCGTAAATACGTGGACCACCCAAGTCGTAATTAGTGGCTCAATACGATTTTCAAGTATACGTGCCTTATATTTTTTCAAATACGCATTGAAATGTAAGGGTTTTCTCGATATGAAGGGATGAAAAGATACAGGTTTAGCGGGGCAAAGGCGAGGCGCGCGAAAAACGGGCCTGCTATTCGGGCGCGAAAACGGGTGCACTGGGTTTGACAATATGCATGGGCGTATATTACAGTTACCGATCGGTTGGCTCGCAATTCGTGAGTAGGCTGCCATGGCCGTTAACTACGTTGTTGAGGGCGGACTCAGCCGTTCGTACGTCCGAGGCGACATACGCGCGATGCATTTGGTGAGCAGTGCGGCGGCTGCGCCCCCGGTTCGACCAAGGCGTCTTCGAGTTGCCCCTCTCGAGGTTTGGCCATTTGTCGGGACCCGGGTCGGTCGCGGGCTGCCGCGGTAGTTCGCTCCGTTGTTGCGGGCGGGCTGCTCGGTTTGCACTCGGCCAAGATGGAGATTGCAACGCTCGCAACCTGGTTGAAAGTTGCCGTTTTGAGGTGCTGCCCTCGAGTTCCGGCTTTGCCCGGAATACCGCGGCGAGTTGTTGTGCGCTGTGTCCGCGCTAGATGAAGATTGAGTGTAGTGAAACGCTCGCGCGCGCGGGCCGCAGGTGGCACGTCATGTGAACCTGGATAGGTTAGTGTTGGCGCGGCGCACTGCCCGGCCGAAAGCAAAACAACACGGCAAATTAATTAAGCGAACACGATATCCAGTAGGCACAAACAGCTCCGTCGAAGTCGCGCGCGGCTTAGGGGGAGGGGCCGTTAACCGGCCGTGGCACCCCGTGTGGCTACGTCGGTTGCCGCGACAGCAGAGTATGTCCTTTATAAGGGTGGGATGGCTGCGCGGCATCCGAGTTCACCGTGAGGGGTGCAAAAGTGGTAATGAGCGGCGATTTCTCTGAGCGCAGCGATTTGCCGATTCTTAGAAAAAGGAGCCGGGAACAAATTGATAGATTGCTTTTGATTAAAGCTGCTTGGCTGGCAGTAAACAATAGCTTGTAAGGATGGCGGTCGACGCATGGGCATCGCGTGCTGAAGTGTGGGCTCGGCGGTACCCTGACCGTTGTGTGGGTGCGCGGACTTCTGACGTGGGGGATGTGCCATGCGGTAGTGGCGGATCGAGTTACTCTGTTGAGGTGTATGGCCCCGGGCGGGGCAACTGCCTGTATCATGCTGTATGGACCGCGGCGGAACTTGCAAGAGTACAACGGCCTTTCGGAATGACTGCGTCGAAAAGCGTGTATGAATTACGGGTGGCCGTTGCTGTGAAGGTTAAACAGCTTATCGATGATGGCACAATAGAAGATGCGTATCGAGATGGATCTTTGCGTATTGGAGATCTCGTTGCCCGGCCGAACCAGTACGAGCGCTACTCGGGGCCCGTCCCTCTTCTGACGATGGCGTGTATGTTACAGCGCGAAATTGTGACGTTATGCGCCGACGGATTGTTTGCTGTTACGCGTTGTATAGTCTCGACTGACGTTGCGATCCGCCAGCCAGTGGTGATTTATCACTGCGCTGCCCGGCGACCAAAGGATTCTGTACCTTTTGATCATAGGGACCATTACATCGCCCTGTATTTCCGCAATGCGTGCGAGCAACATCGGCGTCGCGCGGCCACACTTACACTCATCGATCCTATACTGCGAACCGTAACTGAAAGTAATCTCTTCGCCCCTACGGATATTTCGCCCCGCGACAATTCCAATCCTGTATATGCCTTGCAGGGAGAAACTATGGAGATCGAGGTTACGGAGATCGAGGGTGAGTAATAGGTGAAAGTGCCCAATTCAAGATAGACTATTCCAGACATATTGACCCATATCAAAATAGTCGGCCTATAAATACTTTTTGTGAATGGCCTTAAAATAGTCCCGATAGTTGCTGTGGTCGAAGGGTCGTTCATCCTCAGTCCGCGAAAATGGAGACGGCTAGCACCCGTGAGCTTGCTGCCCGCTTTCCAATACCGCCGTTGCCTGAAAAGGTATACGACTCATACGAAGAAGCCGAGGCAGCCCTTCACGCCTGGAATCGCAAACATGGTGTCGACGTCACCAAGACTCATCACAAAAAGAACCGAGCTGGGGACGCGCGTCAGCGTGACTTCAAGTGCGATCGATATGGGAGCACTCAAAACAATCGTGGCTTAAGTGAAGAGGATCGAGTTCGACCCAACCGCGGAACCAGTAAGATCGGTTGTCGGGTGAAGATTCGCTTGGAGGCATTGGACCAGCAAAACACTGCTGGAAAGTGGAAGGTGGTGCACCTGGGAGATTCGCTTCACCACAACCACCCTCTATCCGAAGATATCAGTATTCACCCGGGTCACAGGAAGCGTGACCTGTTGCGACTGACAGCCCCTGGATTGACCACTGCTGACTTAGTTGCATCCCAAACGGCAGTAGGGATTGCACCAGAAGTGATCGTGGCTACGCT
Organism: Phytophthora pistaciae; assembly: GCA_024679115.1. Taxonomy (NCBI): domain Eukaryota; phylum Oomycota; class Peronosporomycetes; order Peronosporales; family Peronosporaceae; genus Phytophthora; species Phytophthora pistaciae. Next base: position 4,876 of record JAIKVE010001895.1, read on the forward strand.
TCGCCGTGCTGATCCCAGCACTTCGATCAAAGAGAAAGACATCTCCAATAGGAAGGGCGCGGAACGGCGGGAATTGCTGTCCGACAGCACATCTACAGAAACCCTGCTGAAAGCACTGGACGATCACGGGTTTTTCTACAAGGTCGACGTGAACCCGGATACGTCTAGACTGCGCTACCTGTTTTGGTCACACCCTGGAATAAAGGAATTCTACACTTGGAATAGTAACGTGCTGATCCTCGACTGTACGTACAAGACAAACGTGTACGACCTTCCGTTGTTGAACATCATCGCGATGACAAACATGAATACTGTTCTACCCGTCGCGCAGTGTTGGCTTCCGGGTGAGAAAGAGGAAGACTTTGTTTGGGCGTTGGAGCAACTCAAGGCAATGATGGAATCATACGGGATATCTGAGCCTTCTATCATCTTGACAGACCGTGCTCTCGCCTGTATGAACGCGCTTGACCTCAAATTTCCTGATGTACCATCACTCGTGTGCCGCTGGCATATGAATCGAAACGTCTTAGCCAAGGCTAGGACCATTTTTGGGCAAGTCGAGATCGCATCACCAGCGCCTGGTCAAGACAAGTACGAGAACACCGTTGCAACAGACCAATTCATGGAGCTCTACTATGAATGCGTTGCGTCTCCAACAGAAGCCGACTTCGAAGAGCGTCGTAATAAGATCCGGTCTGCCAGTGGGGAAATGGCTGACTATCTAGACGCTCAATGGTGGAAGTATAAGGAGAAACTGGTGAAGTGCTGGACGTCCATTACCTGCACTTTGGTTACCGAGACACCTCACCGGTAGAGGGTACGCACTCAAAGTGTAAGAGGTGGCTGGAAACCTCACGGGGAGACCTTCTGACAGCTTTCGAGAAGCTCCTTCCCTGGTGGGAGAAATGTATCAAAACAACTAGCCTTGCGGTTGAACGTGACGTTGGCAAAGTCTCTCATATACTTCAGGATGAACGTTACTCGGCTGTGGTGATGTTTGTAAGTCGGCATGCGCTAAACCAAGCCGAGGAGTTGTGGAAGTCCGCACAGCAAGTTGTGCGGAAGAAAATGACCGTGGCGAATTGTACAGGAGTCTTTAGGCGCGGAAACGGTAGACCGTGTGTCCACGATCTCATCGAAATCATCAAGTCGGAGCGAAAGGCAAAGTTGCAGCTTCAGCACTTCCACAAGCACTGGTTGACGCGCCGTGGGCACTCCGAGGAACCTGCCTTACGAATCTTAGAGCCAGCTCCAGCACGACAGGCTAAGCAAACCAAGCGTAGGAAAACACACAAGAAAAACCACGGTGTATCGGGAACAGCACGCGAGCCGACTTACAGCGAGCGAGTTGATCTGAACAACCCCGCGTCGGCACCTCCACCGGCACCGCTACCAATGACGACGTTCACTGATCTACTGCATTCCAACGCAAACAGCAATCCCCATTTCCCAGTACTCCCAACAATGCTGAACCTAACGGCAGATACGCAAGCACAGGAGAGCGCACCGGCTCAGTTCCACCCAGTCTTCTTGCCTCCACGAACGTGGGGACATGCTGGCCGCAGACCATACTAGAGCGGGTTGCACAACAACTCGACCGGGCATGCACAGGGTACATCGTTCATATAATTCACATACAATATATGGTTACTGCATGATCAGTTTGTTGTGCATGTCATAACAGCTAACAGCCTTTCTAAAAACTGTAAGACTCCATTTGGTGATTTAAGACCGCCTCCGGTGCAATAAGAGAGGTTTCAGTTCAGTTAAGCTCGGTTTTGGTGAAAATAAGATAGTGTTTTGTAACCTTAAGACGACAAACAGTGGCATGCCATTTCGAGGAAACTTTTGAGATCCCCTTCATTTTCGTGTGAGAAATACTCGCAGTTGATGCACGTAAAACATTAAGTCTCAGTGATGCTTGTAAAAAATATTATACAATATGATAATATTTTTAATCACAAACAGAAGACCAAAGACATTAAATCTTAAGCAAGGACTGAATCCGAGTGTTAAGTATCATTTAAAGCTTTCAGACGAGCTTCTAGCTCGGTTTCGGACGCTGTGGGAGCCTCCATGCGGCCTCTCATAACGCGGTGGCGACGTCCCGTAACAACAACCGACGATCCCGGAATTTTAGACAAGAGTGCATCCAAGACTCCAGGCAGTGGGTCAGCAGCAAGCGAAATGCCCCATTTCCGCCGTAGATAATACGCCTTGTTTTGGCTCTGCCGGCGCTCCTTCCGCTTAGCCTCTCGCTCCTTCACAGCCTTTTTGCTGCATCCAAACTTCTTTCGCTGGTGCCGCTTCTTAGAGTAAGCCGTGGCAAACGTCTTCTTGCACGTAGGACAGCGCCGATTGAGGATGCCACTTTTCTTCTTTGTACTCTTAGCCTTCTTTCCCTTAGCCTTCTGTGCCTTCGCCGCCATCCCGTGAAATGAACCTACGCTGCATGTTTCGATTGAATCGTCAAATGACCTCTGTTGTCAATTATCATCACTCGCATTACTTTCTGCGACTTGTCTGGGGTATTCCTAGCGAAGTCTAATTTGAGTAATTGAGCAAGGCCTAATCAACCATTATGCATCATGCCTACCTATTACTCACCCTCGATCTCCGTAACCTCGATCTCCATAGTTTCCCCCGTGTGGGAGCGGCTGCAGCTGCGGGAGTAGCTGCTGATGCTGGTGCTGCTGAAGCTGCGTTGGCCGGTACCGCTGGCTGCAGTCGGCGTTCAGGTCCACGATCTCGTACACGCAGCCCGAGGACTGTGGGGTAAAAGTGATGTCCTCCAAGCCGCCGGCGGAGAGCCATCGACTCCGCCATGAAGCTCACCACAGGAAGCGGCTCTGGCAGAGCCTCGCGAGCGTTATTCTTTGTGCGGCATTCATCGAAAAGTCACCCTATGCTCGCTCGAGCTCCGTTAATTGGCCAAAACGTCGACCAACCAACGGCGACTGCATACATGTACGAGTGTTGCAGCAACACCCAGTTCACCATTGCTGTTGTTGCTGCTGTTGTCTGCGTGCGAAGGCGGAAATTGGACAATGAGCTGCCTGGATTCACTCGCACCTGTCCGTCGGTGCTCTCCTGAGCGCGCGCCCTGGGGGCGGGTGAACTTTGAGGATACAGTCCCGCCAGTCGATGTCACGGCCGTGTTGGCCGGTTGTCATCGTGTCACCCCGAACTATTTAACGCATTTGGTTATGCAAGTTGAAGGGTATCCGTAGGGATCAGGCTGAACCGCCCAATGCTGAGCATTGGGCGGTTCATTATGCTGGTGGTGCATGTCTTTGGCGCCTATACTCGCGGCAAGTGCAGGCAACATCCTTACTGGGCCCGGAGACATGGCCAAGCATCGTGACGTCCGGCCGGAAATCGCAATGATGTCAGGATCTCTGGCTGACGGCTGCAGATTGCCGAAATGGACCGAGCTGTGTGGCTTGTGCCACGGCATGCACCTCGAAGCTCGATCTCCATGAAGAAGGGAAGTGCCGCCACTTCAAGCGAAGGTCTTGCACCAAGCCGCAACATATTGAGCGAGGATGTTAGTAAGATGGGCATGAAATCACCGTGCAGCGCGAACCCGACGCGATGACATCACGGAGCACTTGGCTCGGGCAAAATGGGCCCTCGTTTCTATAGCGCCGAGGCATCCTGGCCGTGGATTCAGCGACGCAGAATAATCGAGTTGAACACGAAAGCGAGGGTGGCCATTGTTCCTGCGGTGTGGGCAGGATCGCCCAAAACACTTCGGTTCTGCGCGTTTGCATACCGATGCGTCGTTGCGGCTTGGTGGTCGTGGTCACTCGACCCACCGTCGGGATGCTGTTACGGTGCTCGAGCTTCATGTGCTGGTTCAAGCATTGAATAAGCATTCACGTTGTGCGCTCTTAGCGTGCCCACGGCTTGAGCCTCGCGCTGAGGATACCTACGACTTGAGGAATAGAACCCGCAATTTTTAGTGTACAACCGAGGCACTTCTACATTCTGGCCACGGCCATGACAAGTTGAATGCTCCTGCTAAACACCACAGCGACTTGAATGTTCGGATTACGATCGACAGCAGTCTCCCCGCCAGTTCTCCTCGACATTGGCGCCGTAGATACATGCTGACCGCAACGAAGCGTCAAGCGTTAATGACATTGTGCGGGACAGCGCTATGAACAGCAGGACCTTCTTCCGCGCCATCAAGCCGATCATCTCACGCCCCTCTCAAGCAACGTCACGGCTGCAACACCGAGTTGCAGCGGGGTCTTCACTGGTGAATGCCATCCGCCACAGGAGGACGAATCCGTCGTCGTCGTGGACCTGCCGGGGTCCTCGAATCTCGCGCCGCCGGAGCCGCGTGGCTTTGTCTTGCAGTGAGGAATCAACCGTGTTAACCACTACATGGACGGGCTGGTTGCTCGCCGGCGGCGTTCCAGCCATCCACGCCTCACACTTGCCTAATACATCGCCGGTCTAGCAGCGCTATAGGCGACTCGAACACTGCCCAGGAACCCTCACAGCCGCCGCATCTGCCACTTTCACGCAGAAATGCTGAGCCAAAGGCTCCAAACGCTCTGGAAAGGCGGCGTTCCTCGCCATAATGTGCAGTACATTGCATAAATGTACTCTGTAGCCACCCAAGGCGAAAAAATGCATAATGCACGACGCGCAGCGTACCAAGAAGCGCACGTCCGCCGAGGTCAGGGGCCCGCTAAGATGCAGATGAATTTCTGGTTTGAGCCCACTCATAGCGGGACGTAGCAACACATTACCTACCCCTATCCATACAATACTCAAGTACACTGAATCTTCAATCGCTCAACCAACACATTCAACTCTTCCTCCAGTCCGATTTAACCTGTGCAGACTCCATACGCACAGTGCACACACACATACTCGGCATTCCATTCATTGATCAGCCTCTTCCTTCCTACCAAGTCCATAACATCATGTGCGTGACCGACCTGCCCGGCGACCCGGACGGCGTCCTGGTGCTCCACGACGTCATGGAGCTCGTGGACGAGGCCTACGAGCCCGTGGAGGGCTCCACGTCCGCCAGCGCGTCCCCCATCGTGTTCGACTCGGACGACGAGGACCTGGACGTTCCTCCATTGCGGCCGAGACACGGCTCCAGCCGCCGCAAGAC
>JAIKVE010001896.1:0-10009 GCA_024679115.1 Phytophthora pistaciae
AAGCTGCGCACTCTGGACTGCTGGTTGAGCATGCTCTGGCTGAAGTCGCGCTTGTGCAGCCCCGAGGCGCGCGCCAGGTTGGACGGCGTCGTGGCCGTGACGATGCGCGGCGTGCCGCACATGACGCAACTCGTCTTGTCCGGGTGGTTGTCGTGGAAGCAGATGGAGCAGGGCCACTCCTCCTCGCCGCGCTGCAGGAACGAGTCCACTAAGTGGTGCCGCATCATGTTGTTGTTCTGGTTGTCGCGCGCCAGGAAGCGCTCGATCTTGCGCGCGTAGCTCCAGTAGTACCAGATGGAGCCGCACAGCACCAGCAGCGCCAGCACCAGGAACACGTACACCAGCGCCGCCATGCCGGGGCTCAGCTCCTGCCCGAAGATGGCCGTCATAGTGGCGGTCGGTCGGAACTGTGTGCGCCCCAACGCCCAATTGGCAGAATGGGCAAAAGAGAGCAGGCGCACCCCGTACTGACTCTTGGCAGTTGGCCGCTGAAGGGGTTTTGGCCAATGAGGAGATTTTGAGTGGATATTCCACCAATGAGAAGACGAGATAAGGAACCGCGTCAGTGCACGGTAGCCGGAGGGATAGGCTTGATGGGCATGACCCCTGTGCGAGCGGACACTCCCAAATTCATGGACTGCGTCTGGCGCCCACCAAGCGTCCAGGCGAATGGTATGCACCATGTCACTGCACTCCCGGGACACGTATGTGTACTTGCGCACGTACGCCACTGCTGCACTCTGTGCCGGTCGTTTCGGATCAGGTGCAAAAGTTTTCTGGACGGACTGGCACCAAGCAGCGAGCGCTGCAGGACGGAAGCCAGGAGAAGCGTGGCGGAGCAGAGCTTCCTGTAGGATTTCAGCGCCTGGCGTTGATTTGCGCCTCAAGCCAGGCGTTTATGCCCTGTATCCGCGTGTGCAACTTGCGCAAAAATTGAAGTGCGCAACCAGCACTGCAGGTTGCTTGGCGAAATTTCGTCTTGGCGATCGAGCCTTTAGTAATGCTGCAGGGCCATCAACTTGCAGTGAGAACTCCGTGTAAGGTATTATAGATGGCAAGAACGCAGCATTGGCTTTGACAATTGCATGTAGGTTGCAGTCACTGCTGCAGCGCGGCGGAGGGTCAAGCCCTTTTTGACGCTAAGCCTTGCAGCCTCTTCTCACCGTTATCAGGCGAAACGATGATACTTGCACACGCATTTAACTGACTCACGAGTACGCTCGTGACTTTACATGTGTACTAAACGCACGCCATTCTTGGAGCAAAACGCCGCTGCAGTGCTCGAAGGCACCGCAGCGGAAGGCGCTGAGGTTTCCATCGGACCGCGTCTTGTTTGCACTCCGCGACGTCGGACCGGTTCTGGCGTCATTTTCGCGCCGTTCCAATTTGCCAATTGAAGATGCTGCATGCCCAGACTGGCAGTGCTGCTCGCGGTCACCACAGCAAGCTGCTTGCTACTGTACCAGTATGTCCTGCTCTGCGTGTGCATGAAATGGATGCACTGCATTCAGTCCTAGGCGTCTCCAGGACAGGCATGCACTCTAGGATTCGCGAAGTTGTACGGAGGTTCGGATCCTTCTTCCGAAACTTGACGATTTCACGTCCACGAATTCCCTTTCGATCCACGAGCAAGCCTGTCCTACATGGGCGAGCTGAGCGCCCAGGCGCTCGCTCCGAATGTACTTCATACAACGTGTAGAATGCGCCGCAAAAAGTATCCTCAAAATGGTGTACTTTACGATGATCTGTACACCAATTACACACCATAACGTGTAGGCGTCCACATAGCGCATCCACCACAAAACTCGTCACCACGAGCACGGGCAGCAATGACCATCGTGCGGCGACTGCAGGCGCGCGCGCAGCGCTGGCACCTGCTGGGGCGCTACTACGTGAACAAGTGGCACTACGACGGCTCCAAGTGGGCGGAGCGCGTGTGGTACGGCCAGGGCAGCACGGGCAACGGGCCGCAGGTGGCGTCCGTGGCCTTCATGATCACGCGCAGCATGCGCCAGCAGCTCGTGGACGCCGGGTTCCCTCCCTTCGCCATCTCGACGCTGCAACCGGCGATGGCGCAGAAGATCATCGCAGACAAACTCACGTTCGCGCAGTTCGAGGAGCAGCAGAAGCAGCAGCAGGTGCAGGAGGCGGCGGAGAGAGCCAAGCAGGCGCTCAAGCAGGAGGACGAAGAGCAGCAGCAGCAGCAAAGCGTCGCGCTGGTGGCTGCACAGGAAACGCAGGATACACAAGAGGAGCAGGAACAGAAGCAGGTGCAGGTGCCGTCGGCGGCGCTGGTTGTACAGCAGAAAGACGTCGCAGAGAATGAGGAGAACCTGAAAAGCACGCAGAGCTGGTAACTGACAGTGAAATGGAACAGTAGCAACGTCCTCAGCATTTATTCGCGTACAGATTTGAAGTGGGGCCGTAGATTCTGCTGTGCGGCGTCGAATGACTACGGACTTTGTCGGTAGGTGGGTCGTTTAGTGTACTCTTGGGCTCGGAGTTCGTCGACGCAGGCTGTCAAGGCCCCTGGCTTCTTGCCTGCGATGCCTCCTCGGCCACCTCGATCTCTAAAAACTTCTGATTGTGATCGCAGCCTCACCACTTGACCGACGCCTTGATCTTGTTGAGCACTTCATCGAGAGGCGTGAGCGCCACGACCAGCGCCAGTTGGACGCCCCACCACAGCGCGCAGAACACGGCGCCGTACACGACCCTGGCGCCCGTCCTCTCCGTGAAGTAGATCCACAGCGCCGACCCCACCACGTAGAGCAGCGACAGCAGCCAGTAGCTGCGGTAGAAGTCCCGCCGCAGGTCCTCGTAGCTGGACGTCTTGTGCCACTTGGAGCGGTGCATGGACGCCAGCACGCCGTGCTCCAGCGCCTGCGTCGTCATGGCCGACACCAGCACGATGGCAGTCACGGTCGTGAGGGACGCAGCCAGCGGAGCGAGCTGCAGCGACAGAGCCACCAGCTGCAGAGCGAGCCAGGAGAGCCACTGCACCGCCGACCACAGCAGCGCCATCTTGGAGCAATATTCGAATTTGGTTCCGATTTGGTCACGAGTTATGTTATAGTCCGATCAAAAGCGAAATGTGAATTTCAAATCACAAATCCGTGCTCAATTTTTGAGAATTGAGCACGGATTTGTGATTTGTGATTTGAAGACCGTCTTGAAGTTGACACCGTCGCAGATAATGGACCACCCCGCTCGCTGGCCCACGAGGACGCCCGACAAGTTGACGACGCCTTTGCCGAGTCGATGGGCTTCGTGACGACCTATCTTCGGGCTGTGGAGAGCGCTCGCGACGACCGAATCGTCAACGACCCATTTGCCGGACCATTGACCAAACAGCACTCCGACAAGATCACAAAATCCATGAAGGCGCTATCGAGCAAAGGCCAGCTGCACTCTCGTCCAGAGGACTTTATCGCATTCCGGACTCGATACCTGGACGAAGCAATTGGTCGACGCAATCCTCAGATCCTGCAAATTGTGATGCTAGGGGCGGGGCTGGACGCTCGAGCCTACCGCTGCGAGTCGCTACGAGGGTGCCACGTTCTCGAAGTTGATCAAGCCCAGGACCTATTTGATCACAAGACCAAAGTGATGGAGGAGCTGGAAGCTCCGTTGGTCGCTCACAAAGTGGACTATATTGTGGCGGATCTGGCGCAGTCGGGTCTGGAAAATAGTCTCGTGAACTGTGGTTTCGACCCGACCGTGCCAACGTTTTGGGCTCTGGAGCGTTTGATCCCGTACATTCAACGTGCCAGGATCCTTGAGCTGCTAAAAGTCATGGATCGCTTGTCGGCTCCTGGAAGCGACTTGTGGGTGGATATACCTGGTCAATTTGTAGCTGACACCGCAGAGTGGGGCAAACGCGCGATGAAGTACGGAGAGGACGACTCGTTGAATGGAGTGTTGAGTGAGATTGAGTGGAATTTCGAGGTGCAGGTGTCGCTGGGTGTTGAGGGGGACCATTTTGGCCGACAGTGGAAGCCGATGCTGTCCCCCAAGACGAAGCAGGAGGTCCCGTTCTTTTTGGTCATCGGAAGGAAGCCCACTTCAAAGCAGTGAAAGGACGACAAGCTTCGTTCTGCTGCTACGAGACTGCATGATCTTTACTTGAATCGAAATGCAACAGTACAAAGAAGTTTCAGCGATTTGTTACCTTGGTGTGATACTTTCGAACCATGTGAGGTGTTGCCCCGCCATTTAAAGTCATAGTACGGTGGTAACAACAGCAACTTATGTGGATTTAAAAAAAACTATAAAAAAAAAGATAACTAGCACCTGTGGCTATCAAACTATTGTTATCATTGATAACTATCTCGATGACATCGAGTTGATTACACTGGTACATTGGGCTACCTAGAAGCAGCAATCCTGTGACGTCATTTGCCACTCATCAGAATGTTACCTCCGAATGTCTTGTGGGCAGGGTGCACATATTCGGTAGATTTTTAAACGGGTCATATGCGGGCCAGGTCAACTTTGGGTCAACCAGATGATTTGGCCTTTCGTCTCACTGGCGACCCTTGACCCGAAAAATAGCAATTCATGGAAACTCTAAATTGCCCATTTGTAGGCAACGTGTTGGACCACGCTGTATGAAATTCACTATAAGCGCTGCTTGTTTTGAGCACAAAGCACGATTCGACAAGCCACGGGCGAGGGCGAGCGAACGCGAGCGCGAGACTCACTCGGTGCATTCACTGATCGCCAACACCCGCCGATAAGGCGGGGGCGTGTCTGCGCGAGCGAGCGAAGGCGAGCGCTGCAACCCGATATTTTTTTCCCTAGACACCGCGCCTGGCCGAGCCGAGGACTTAGCGTAAGGCACGAGGGGGTGGGGCAGGCCGCGGAGCGGCGCTCCCCGAGCGAAGCGAGAGAGGGGCGGGCCCCCCGAAGTGCCGTCGCTATGTCCGCAGGCGAGAGCCAACGGGCGAGTGTCCTACCGATCAAGGACTATAAGCTGGCGACTTGGTGTTACTATGGCGTTGACAACCTCGAGCAAGGTTTGGTCCGACTAAACTTGATTTAAGTGTCTATAATAGAGTAAACGCCTGGGTTGCTAATGACTTTTTCTGGGATCTGGGAACCAGATCACGGTCAGATTCTATCCATTAGAGTACATACAAATCACAAGTTGGACCAAATAGAATCTGATCCAGACCCAGTTCAAATCGGCAACCGATCTGCTGAAAAGGTAACCGACTCAAGTGAGCTGGACGAACTGGCAGCGGTATCACTTCCATTGAATCTTCTCGACACACCTCCGGTGGTCCCAGCGACGTGAAATACGCTATGATACCGAAATTAGAGCGTCGGGTTCGCGTTCATTGAAACAGCGTAGGGACGACTTTCACGCAAGGAGCAGATCCAAAGCCTTCGAGAGACCGTGACAGAGCTTACTTAACAACTAGTTGAGCTTCGGGTTGTGGCTTCACCTCGTTGTCTTGTGATTAGCGATCCATCGCCATGTTGATCGCGCACCTCAAGCCATAAAATGGCAGCGTTTCTCCCCACGATGCAGTCAGTCTGGAAACACATTGCTGCTCGCAGTTGCTCCTTCGACAGAACGCGGAGGAAGAGAATGCCAGAATGCGATGGTTCATTGGTTGAGCAACAGAGAGGTAGGCTGCGTTTCCTGATCTGCTTTTGCATTGTAACATTCCCCATTTCCAATACTCGCTGTTAGTTATTTGACGAAATGCACTTTTCTGTTTTTTTTTTGGTTTTTTTTTGTGAAAAAAGCCTGACCTCGTACGTGATGGAGCAACGTGTTGCTCGCAAGTACGCAGTACGCCGAAGAAAACTGTTCATCAGCCCAACTTTTGCGGAGTCTACGACCGGTATGCTGGGGTGCGTTTTGTTGAGGGACAATGAGCATTTCTGTGAGGCGCGACGATGCAGGAGTCTATCATCGTTACGACCCTGATATCTGTGGCAAGGTGCGACCAGGCTGCCATGCAGTGCTTTCGCGGATATAGTAGCTAAGGATGGGGCCGCAAAGTTTATTTCAACAGCCAAAGACGAGTCCATTGGGCAAGGCAAACGTTAATCCATACACCGAACAGCTAAGGATTCTTGACAGTTCTTTTCTGTTGTTGGAGATAAATTGCAGCAATGTGCACACGCGTGATAGTGCAGTACAAGTATATGGTATCTACTGCCACGACATCCATGGTGGCGTGAATGGGATGCGGTGCGTGACTCACGCGTCAGAAGTGCTATAAACATGAGATACTACATGCATTGTGGATTTTCAGGCTCGTTCATCATGCAGTTTGTTCAACAAGTCAAAGATGAGTGTGGCATTGCTCTGTTGATTACATGAACGAAGGGGCCACGGCGTTGTAGTAATCGGCGGTAAGTCATGTGTTTTGTGCGACGGGTGTTCACTGAGCACTGCTCAGTCCATTGTGATAAATCGCTCATTTGGGGATTTCTAACAAACAAGGAAGCAAGTACAAGGACAAAAACCAACGGTCTGGTTGAGAACCTGACGATGGATTCTCCTCGTTCGTATACACTTGACCTCATCGAGTTGTTGGATGGATTTGACGTCGAGGAGGAGTTTCCAGCGCCAACGAGACATAGTCTCGACTTCGGCGGTGCTGAACAAGTGGGTCTCGTGGGGGACTTGGAACCAGCTTTGTCGACCCCAGTCCAGAGTCCAAGCTTTTTGCCAGAGCAGGGCATTTCCAACGTCGCCAGTGGACGCAACTCGGCTCGATCGTTACAGACCCCCAAGAAGCGAAAGAGCCGCAAAGAGCAGATCCAGGAGCTCCGCACATTGGTTACAGCTCTGACGCAGCAGATTGATCACCTTAAATCGTCACCGGTCAACAATTTGATCCCGTCTGTCGAGGACTGCAATAGCCAGCAGTCCCCATGGGAACGGATCGCCACTCGACAAGGCAAACTTCGCCTGAAGGCAGAAAAAGAAAACGCGGCTCTGCTGCGTATGAAGACACTTCAGCAGCGCGAGATCAAGAATATCAAGCGAATGTTCAAGCGGCGAATTGATGAGGAGGTAAGTTTACATAAGAGTTTTTGACTCGGTTGTGTGGTGTGACTCATTTGTTGTTTTTTGTGTTTCTTTCGATGTAGCTCATGGGCAAAAGTTCATTACTGAGGCGGCCAAAACACGTTCACGAGCTGTGGTCGACAATGCTCGCGCTTTTACCGATCTGCTAGCGCACAGTGATGAGCAGTACGCCTCGGTTGATCGTATCTTTCAAGAGAAGGGCATGGACAAGGTTCCGTATGCAAGCCCTCTATGCGCTCCCTAATAAGGCTTTGTTTTGCGAAACCTGTAGGACTATCATACCAACAAAACGAAGATACGACCACGAGCTACGTCCACTTCGTTTGCGACGTTGAAGGTACGGTGGCGTACATGCACGAGCACGGGGCGGCGCGAAAGTTCGTCGAAGAAAATCGCACCGTGATCGTCAGTCAAATGACGTCGGAGCCGACTGGGAATGAGATTGGCTTCTACGGAGGTTTGAAGTACCGGGGGGAAATGAGCGTCGTTGTCAGGAGTGGCGCGCGGTTGGCTTCGGGCCAGGAGACGGCCATAATCGAAACTCATCTGGCCGTATTCCAGTCCGACGAAGGAAGTGAAGTGGCCAAGGCATTTCGAACGCCAGGAATCATGGAGCTGGCCATCAAAGGATGGGACGCCAAGGTGGCTCTGAGAAAGCAAGAAATCGAGAATCTGCTGTTCACTGATGCGCTGGCTCACCAAGGAACAAGACAGACCAATTTTTGAATAGAAAGTAAGAATCAATACGCCATCGATCCATTTTGCCCTTTAACTTCGACCATCATTCTTGTTGGCAAGCTCGGATTCTACTGTAAATATCGCAGCCCAGCAAGGCTACTATACCCAGGCTTTCATAAGCCGGAGAAGTGTTTCGTATTCGCGGTAACGGCACGCCTTTCAACGCAAGTTAGACCCCATAGTGCAGCGAATGGATGACAGGAGTGAAAGGTACTGTCGTGTTAGAAACCTTGCGAGGCATTGCTAAGTATATAATTAATGTAGGATTTTGCGTCTACTGCCACGTTTAGTTTTTTGATGCGATAACGAATCGGTTTTTTGTAGAGAAGCACTGCTCAATAGCATTACTATGAGCTCTGCAGTGCAGGCGCGTGGCCACACACTGCGCACGAAGAGTCTTCCGATTTGTTAATGAGCGTGCAGCGAGGACACGCCCACGACTGGAAACGGTGGAACTTCAGCTGTACCGGATTAGGCGACATCAGCAACATTTCCAGCACATGCACCAGCTCTTCGTTCTCAAGCATGTGGCCGTTGATCCCCACGAGGACGTCCCCCACACGGATCGCACCACTAGCTTCAGCTGGCAGTTTGGCCCCCGCGCCGTTCACCTCAAATCCAGAGACCGTGAATATCTTCTTTGCCTCAACTGTCGACGATGATGGGTCATCACTTGTCTTCTCTTCCAGTTGTAAGCCGATGCCTCCGTCCGATGCATTGAGGCGCACATCATACACCTTCAGCGGAGCTTGAGAGGCTTCTGCTGCCGGCTTTTCATCAGATTTCGATGATGTTTCACTAGTGGAAGTGCTCTGCTCCTCCTCAATGGTAGGCGATTCGTCTTCAAAAATCTTGTCGGGGTTCACATCGAGTTGCTTTTCAGCGGGACGGTGAACAGAGTAGTCGCGGAGCCGAACGGAGCGCCGCATGGACTGAGACATCGCCAAGCGCAGCACAGCTCGGCCATCCACAGGGGCACTGACAGGAGCCTTGTCCTTAGACAAAATGCCATTGAGGCGTGACAGCGTGTCTTGCGCCGTTTGATGCGCCATGTGCAGATGGATATCTTCCTCATCGCGCCACCCATTTCTCTCGTGTGATCCATTTCGAGCTGGCATGGACTGAGGCGGTCGGGGAGGCAACGAGATCGGACTTGTCGGTACTTTCTTGGGGGCAGTTGGAATCAGTGGCGGCAGCGGGTGCTCGCGCGTGATACGGACACTCCGTTCCATCTTCGCCAGCAGTTCGTCTTCCAGTCCGCCACCAAGTTCGACTTCGTGCGGGGCTCCAAAGCCCTTCTTAACCCCGTTCTCCGCGGGTTTCTTCTCAACCGCGTCATCTTTCTTGCCATCGTCCGGGTCCTCTGCCGTTGCTTCCCACCACTTGTGAATTTCCGTGGCAATCTTTTCGAGATTTTCATGTTTAATTCCATTGCGCTCGTAGAACAGCAGCGTAGGCTGGTAACCCCCTCGCTCGATACGCAGTCGAACATCGGCCCAGGTCCCAACAAGCTTCACGCGCGTGTCATCAAACAGGAACCACCGTTCACGTTCCACGCCATCCTCATCCAGACTCCGACTGGCGAAGAACCCCACATAGTGCCGTCCGTAGTAGCACACCATCCCTCGGAACGAATACACAGACGACACCTCCGCCGTGCTGTCCAGACGGAAGATCCGTCCCAGATCCAGCGCCTGCTGCGCTTCCTTCTCATCGGGCTCAGCCTGAGACTGCGACGACAGGAGCTCCATCCAGTCCTTGATGTCCGTTTTGTCCACGTGGCTGCTGGACCAGATAATGCTGATGGAGAACACCATGGGCAGCGTCAAGATCCACCGACTCAGAGCTCGTTGGCCCCCTTGCTCACAGGAGTCGCAGGTCCCTGCCACGTCCTGCGACTGCGCCTCTAGCCTCAGCACCTCTTCCAGCGTCAAATTGCTCTTCACGCCCGCGTCTGCCCCCGCACGCGCACTGTTGAGCAGCTCCTGGGCGTAAACTCTATACAGGAAGTCCGTGTTCATGATCGGCTCGGCCGTGTGGCCGCAGGACGCGCAGACCTTGAGCTCCATGAGGTTCATCTGGAAGAGGCGGTGCGCCACGCACTGCGGCTCGCAGATGATGGCGGACGCGTCCTGCCGCAGCGACTCGGACATCTCCTCCACCTTGTGGATGCCGCCAATGGCCGCAGCTGCAGTCGCCCCCGAGCCGCGCCGCCGC
>JAIKVE010001897.1:0-10006 GCA_024679115.1 Phytophthora pistaciae
TATGATGCTGGATCTCGTACTTCAACGCACCCACGGACTTGTTCGCGTCGATGTCGATGGGCACGGAGAACGCGCCGTTTGCCGCACCGACGATCCCGCACCAGAGAGTCACCGTGACCATGATTCTTCGGTTCTGAAATAAATTGACCTGGTAAAACCTACAGTGTTTGTCGTCATTTTTTGGCCACTAATTGAGCTGACATTCCAAAAACAAAAATACGGGAAAAGGTTTTGCAGTTTTTGGCCACTAACTAAATATGCTTTCCAACGACAAAAATACGGAGAAAGTTTTTTTTCTCTGATGTAAACTCTATGCCAACTTTTTTTGATATAGCGTGAGTACCGTGCTACGCAGCCGGCACAGGATTAATTCGGTGTCGCATGAAGCCGTGCACCGCACGCGTTTAACAAGAGAGATTGGGCTGGTAGTGTTCCGGCCAAGCGGATTACCGTGAGTTGCAGTGGAGCCGAAACACCAATTTGAATTATTTGAGGCTGTACGCTCTCGCGAAGGCTGAGTAACTACGAGCTATGCAGCACACACGGTCACAGATTTAGCAAATAAAGTCAAACTCATACAATTTAAATAAGGGGAAATCCCAAATTACGTCCGTAATTTAGAACTAATTCCAAAAAGCATCCATCGCGAACAGTAATCACCACAATAGAAGCCCGTGTATACCAAACGTGTAGACATCTCGCGGCGTAGCTTTTAAAACGATTGCAAAGGAGATGTATTCCCTTCGCTAAGCATTAAAGGGATGAACAAGATGCGAGCTTAGTGCAACTCAATCAAATGATGAGCTCCTTGTGCAGGCAAAACCAAAATGGTCGCTACAGTATTGCACGTAATACACTGACGCGGGTATTTACATGTATTAGTTACCTAGCACGAGACCATGCTTATCATGGCACCCAACACCTTGCATTAGGTTGAGCTATCAAATGATATTCAGCACACGCATATATGTCGGTGGTGGCTTCTCATACAGCACATTGGAGACCATACTATGGTATCGCCAGGCAAGCCTCTCGTTAAACAACTGTGTATGCCGGAGCAGCACGTGGAGAACTGTAAACGTAATTCCAATTCGGAGTGGGTGACTCTGCTACATAATCCACTGCTTGTGGCTGTGCTGTCCTACTGCATTGTACCAAGTACACCTTTTGTATCATGTACTTAAGTATACAAAATGTATCTTGTACACAATATGCATCTTACTGTGTACATTCTTACCGAGCATATCAGGCGCGATCCCGACACGCCGCCACGGTACAGTAGTGAATGCGTTTCGCTGCTTGAGGACTACCATCTCCTCGAGCCCCCTAAGCTGAAAATAATGCGTTAGTGTTGTGCTAGTTGAGTTACCTTATTAGTGGACCCTAACGTTAAATACGCCCGACGGATGCTTTTTGGAATTAGTTCAAAATTACGGACGTAACTTGGGATTTCCCCTTTAAATAAATGCTTAACAAAATAACTACAGTTTCAGGACTTTGGCGGGTTTTTTTTTCGTTTGAAGAGATTTTCACAACATAAAATCAGCCAAGTGAAAACCCCATACCAAACCTATATAGAAGCGATTCCCGGCTCCACAAGTCAGAACAACTCCCAAATTTATCGAAGGAAAAAAAACTGCCCTTACGCTAGGAGCCATCCAAAAGCCTTTTACAATGTATATTCCGACTTAGAAGGTGGTCGCGGGAATTGCTCCTCATAGTGCGCGTTTGATTCGAAGACCTGTTCTAGACGTGGTTCACAAATCACAGCATTATGATTACTTTAATAAAATATATTCTGCCTCGCGGCTCTTCATAGTTCAAACATAACTAGCGCAGTAGCCCCTATTCCTACAGACACCACGAAGAATTTTTAGCTACAAGACCGAGTCAGCTGAGGGGAAGCTCGAGCTGAAGTCCGTCGTGGTTGATCACAAGTTCAGGCCCCGACGTATCTGTCGGTGATGGCGCGGGCACCATATCCGTCGATGACGCCAAACGATATGCTACAGGTGTTCAAGCACTGAAAATACGGCGCCCAATATACCATATCATAATACATCATTTGTATTTTGACCAATGAGAATTTTGTTTTTTCCTTGCAAAATCTTAACACAAAAACTGCAGTTTTAGGAAAAATCGGGGTGTTTTATCGTTAAGATGAGTGCAGTTTTGAAATCTCAAAAAGCATTTATTTTGTGAAGTACGGTAGACAATTTGTGGTAGCTATGACAGCCACCCTCACCCTTTTAGGAATTATATTCCGCTGTCACGGCTCCAAGGCTCACCTACACGAATGCCTACTTGCGCGGACTATATATTCTCTACAGACTCAAGCAGAATCACGGCACAGGTGCAGGAGCATATGAGCTTGAACAGCGATACCCGCGCGTCCACGTTGTCGTTCCTGAAGTCGTTGCGATGTCTGACAGTGGAAGCGCTCAAGTAGCCACTGGCCTTGTAGGCATGTTCGTACTTCCTTTTATGTACGTGTTATATTCCATGGTATGTCCTTCTATTATACTTGTACTCCATAAGTAAGGGTTGGCCCCTGTTACCAACGTTAGAAAAGAGTGCTAGTGGGGGACTTCAGAAAATCGCGCAAATCGCAAATTCGACAAACGCAAACCCGGTAGCAAAATGCGCCGATGCGCTCGCAAAACCAGTCGCAATTTGCGGAGACGATTTTGGAGTCTCTGCAAATTGGGACTGATTTTGCGAATGCTATTTGATGCACTTACCATCGTTTTCGTACGTTGTAATGCATATTGCTGGGTAGCTCGTTGTCTCTACTGAATTTTCTGCTAAACCCTGTTGTTGCAATCCTCTCCGTAGACTAGTGGCCGCCGCCTAAACTTGCCTACTCTGTGGCTGCATTTTGCTGATGATTTTTGGTGCTCACAATCCCAACTCAAATCTAGGTGTAGTGAACTCAAAATTGCTCTCAAAATGCGACGAAATGTGATTTGCGCGATTTTCTGTCGTAGCGTATTCGCTCAAAAATCTATAGCCGCATCATGAGGTCTACGGCATTCTCGTGTATACCGTATTCGAAAGGCATCACCCTAGGATCTTCTATCGGTGATCCACTCCTGCTTGCTATCTGCACCTTCCTAATTCTATACGGACACCACCTTATGAAAAAGGAAACTTGTCAGATGGGATATAAAACAGTGAAAATATAAGGACTGTATACTTGAATTTGTATTGGCACTGCTAAATACGGTTGGGTGGTCCACATATCTGGAATTAACCCCTATTGGGCTGTCCGTACAACGTGTCCATCATCCAGCATCTACAGCAACTAATAGAGCGACCGTCCAGTGCGTGTGTAATTCCGTGTGAAGCCCCATGGCGACAAAATGAGGGTGGTCCACATATCGTACTTAGGCTGCCGAGTGTAAGCGAAGGCGACCCCCCAATACGATATTGCGGGGCCGCAGGACCCGCCCCGGCCTCGGTATTTACTAACCTAACATAGCGAGTAGTGCACCGAGCCGACGAGGCGAGCGGACGGGTGCATATCAACTAACTACAACATTAATTCTATCCGCCGTGTAGCGGTGGCGCTCGGCTAGTCTACAACATCTACTACAGAGACCGTCCAGTGTGTCCGTCCAGTGTGAAGTCCGTGTCCACATAATAGAGGTGGTTCACATATCGTACTTAGGCTGCAGAGCGCAGCGAAGCCCCCTTCCCCTGCCCCCCCCCCAATACGATATTGCGATATTGCGGGGCCGCAGCGCCCGCCCAAGTGTAGTACTAACTAAACATTGAGAGTAGTGCAGCGAGCCGACGAGGCGAACAGAATGGGGGCGGTGTGAGGTCGTGTGGTAGGTACACTTGCGAGTAGTGATCAATGAAGACAGAGGAATTGCTGGGCAAAAGGCCTAGCAGGAGGGCACGGCTCACGCAAAGACGAAGTGCTGTACGGTGACAGCAAGTGCCCTCCACCAGTGTATTATTGGAGCTTAGAATGCTTGGTTAACGAGATTTTGCTATCCTAGGATCTGCCCTCGACGTGGCTACGCTACAGTCACGGCTCTGTCGAGCGGACACCACACTTCACACTCCCACTCGATCATGACAATGTGTACGGCGACACAGCCATGGTCGTTTCAGTATCGGCAGCGTTTGCCAACACATGACAGCGCTTGTTCAGGCGAACTTGAGGCAATGCTAGTTGTTGTCTTGTGAGATGCTCCCACTCGATCACGGTTCTGCTTCACAAAACCTAAGACCTTAAGCATGTCTCGGCAGCGCTCAAACTTGACACGTCCCAGCGCCTTTGTCATCACACCTGCAACCATGTCGTTTGTTCCCACGTGCTCTGTTGTCAGTCGGCCGGACTCCACCAGGTGACGAAGGAGGTGATACTGGTTCTCGATGTGCTTCGTTTTGGAGTGCTTGCCAGGTTTAACCGCCAGATAGATGCTTCCACAATTATCACCATACAGCACGGGGCCCGGGACTTCCCAGTTGAGCTCCACACATAGCCCCAACATCCACAGCAGGTCCTTGGTGCCTTCATTCATCGCTACATATTCTGCTTTCGTGGTTCTCTGAGCATTAATGGCCTGCCTCCGAGATGCATAGGACACCACATTGCACTGACGCTCTTGCGATCGTCAACATCGTTGGCGTAGTCTGCGTCCGTGAACCACGTCAGCGTCACACGACAGCCTCGACCGACATCATTAACTAGCCCGTAGTCAACGGTATGTGCCAGGTAGCGGAGCACTCGCTTCGCCATGAAGCAGTGCTCGTAGGAGTAGTCACCGAGGTACTTGCCAAGGTTTCGTACAGCATGAGCAATGTCCGGTCGGGACGCAGAAACCAAATACTGCAGGGCTCCCATTAGTTCTCGGTACGGGAGATAGGTCTGGTCTGAAGGGGCCTTCACCGGTAAAGCCACCGTAGCTTCCGGTGTTGTGCAGCCGTTACACGCCGCCATCTTGAACTGTTTCAAGATGTCCTGCACATGCTGCCTCTGACTATACGCCACTGTCTTCTTAGTCGGATCAATCAAAATCTCCACGCCGAGCAAGTATTTCACAGGGCCGAGCTCCGTCAGCTCGAATTGCTTCGCTAGCTGTAGCGCAATGCTGCGGCACAGCGCAGGCGGGCCGAGCAGCAACACGTCATCGACGTAAACAGTCAACAGTATCGTTATCTCCTTAGAATCTCCCACTTTTCTTGCGTACATACCATAGTCTGAATCCAATCGCTTGAACCCAAGCTGCTGCAACGCCTTGTGCAGTGTGCGGTTCCACGATATACCTTTTTTTGGATCAACCGCGGGACAGGCCAACTTTGGATCAACTTTTGTCTCGCGACGGATCAACTTTTTTTGGATCAACTTTTGGGACAACGTTCTGTTCTCGTCAATTTGTGGTTATATATATATTCATTTGTGTGGGTAGCGGTTTGATATTAGATAAGACTATAACTGTAGTGCGTCGCCGTTCTGTCAGATCCCATGCGTAGCAAACTTATCATAAAAATAGCAATAAATACACCATCTTATCGCTAATGTTAGGTTGTTATTTTACTTTGACTAATGTCCTGGTATCTCTAGCGCGTCCAGACTCGAGGTCTCTCGCAAGTCCCATGCGTAACATCTTATCCATAAATTTAGCAGAACAAATGTACTCTTATCGCTATTGTTAGATTGTTAGTGTGTACGCAGTTGTACCCTGTCACTTTCTGGAGGTCATTCGCACAATTTCCATCAACCTACGACGATCTGCCTTACCGACTACCAACTATGGAGTTTCTAAGCCCAAGGTCATCCTCCTCGGAGGCGTCGGGGGACACCGAGCCGTTCCCTCCGAGCAAGTCAACCGACGTGGGCGAGCTGTTCGACGACGGAGAGCACGATGTTGGCGCAGAAGAGTCGGATAGTGAAGAGCAAGAGACGAAGGTAGAAGATGAGGAGACGAAGACAGAGGAAGACGATCGTGTAAGAACCGGGCCTATCGTCTACAACGGCTTCTACTATGCGAAATATCACGAATCGGACAAATCGACAAACTATCGGTGCAGCTCGCACAAGCGGACCAAGTGCAAAGCCAAGGTGTACCACCGCGCCGACGGGACGATTATTCAGAAAGGAGAGCACAAGCCCGGCTGCAACCGAGACATTGTGAGGGACACCCCAAGCGAGCGACCTCCGTCAGCACCAGTTCTCACTGCCGACATCCTGGAGGCGATCGACGAACTTGCGCTGGAGCAGCCAACGCTCAGTCCACAGGAGGTGTGGGACCACATCCGCAAGGCGTTCTTCCAAACCCCGGGCAGGATTACAAGTTTATCCAAGCACCAGGTAACAGGCCGGTTCTACCGAACGAAGTTGAAAAGCTTCAGAAATGATGTGTTTGTCCAAATCAAGACGGACCCGCTGTGCAGCTTGCGTGAAAACCCCAGTCTGAAGTTTTTCCAGTATCACGGCTCGTACTACGAGGGCGAGGCTCTGCACCACTTCATCTTGTGGGGGCACCCGGCTTTGTTGGACCGATTGAGGGCTCGGCAAACTTCGCTTTTCATTGATGGGACATTCCGCTGTGTTCCCGCGAACTTTTACCAGCTGGTAGTCGTGATGGTGTACGACGCAATCTCGAATCGGTACATTCCAAGCTGCTACGCGCTGACTACGGGGAAAACCACCAAGGTGTACAACTACGTCCTGTACCACACCAACGCGTGTTGCGACTTTGCAATGGACCCTGCATTCATCGCGTGCGACTTCGAACAAGCTCTGCGCCGAAAGATGCTCAAGCTCGGAATCACTGAACGCGAAGTCGACATTGCAATGGAAGAAGGGGCAATGGATGAGCTGACTACAATCCGCCAATTTGAAATTGTGCGCTCTGGAATTCGCAACGTGCAGTGCACAATTCGGGAGGAATGTCAAGACCAAGGCATCGCGTACTCAACTGAAGCTTGGGCCAGGTTCTGGAAATATTTCGTCCGCACCTGGGTTAAAAAGTACAAGCCCGAAGACTGGAACGTGTACGGCGTGCAAGAGGACATCGTGAATCGGACTAATAGTCCATTGGAACGCTACAATCGAACGTTGAACCGCGCTATGGGGGTTCCTCACCCGGACATCGGCAAATTTATCGTTGTGTTGGAGGCAGAAGCTCAACGGTACGTCGACGCGTTGTCGGATGTGGTCAACCGTAGGGTGCGCACACCTCGTCGAGTCCGGCCCAGACTTACTTCGAGCGCAGTGGAGACGGCCGAAGACAGTCCAAGCGAAGTTGATGACTCGGTTTCTACGATAATTCCATCTCTTCTGGAAATTGTAATGGAGCTTCCATGCAATTAGTAAAATTACCTTTAGTTAAATTTGTAAATATGAAAATATTATTTTATTTAATTATGATTTAAATTATAATATATTATTTAAATTTAAGTTAAAAAATATAAATAAAATGCACAAAATAATCCACAAAAACTTAGAATAACTGGTAATAATTTAAAAAATGTTGTACCAAATGCTGGTAAAATTAAAATATAAACTTCAGGATGACCAAAAAACCAAAATAAATGTTGAAATAATACTGGATCTCCCCCACCTGATGGATCATAGAAAGAAGTGTTTAAATTTCTATCAGTTAATAGCATAGTAATTGCACCAGCTAAAATTTAAAATTTGTTCATTTTTTTGAATAAAACCTTCTAAATTAATATACATTCCATTTTTTTCTAAAAAAGTTAATCCAGGTAAAATCATATTTGATTTTTGAAGTAGTAGTATTTATGGATTTTATTTGATAAATCAACTTCTAATTTCATTAGTGCTTTTGCTGGTATTGTTGGTACAACTTTATCACTTTTAATTAGAATGGAATTAGCACAACCAGGAAATCAAATTTTAATGGGAAATCATCAATTATATAATGTAGTTGTAACTGCACATGCTTTTATCATGGTTATAATATTTATTAAAGTTTTAAATGTTAATCCTAAATGTTTAATTGGATAAGTAAAATCAATTTTGTTACCTATATATGCAACTTTAAAATTTCCTTTTTTTAAACGATTAATTAAATGAATATTTAAGATAGAACCTTCTTTACGAATATCACTACCAATTATTAAGCATTAGTAGTGGTCTTTTTAATTGTAATTGGTGTTTTTTATTTGATAGTTTAACATGTTTACCAATTTCACCACTTTGATAATAAATAATACCTAAGGCCACGCGTTGTTCGGCTCGCTGAGCTGCAGCACGCGCGATCTTGGCTCTGTCCTCCGCGCTAGGTTCCCACGACGCGTCTTGACTTTCGTTGTCGGGTTCGTCGTCATCCGGTCCTAGCAGCAATTCGCTGTCATCCTGAGTGTGATCGACCAGGTCCGGCCGATATTCGGGCACCTCGTCCTCTTCTGCCCACCGGTCCAGTATGTTCTCAGCGCGAAGGTGGTCCAGTACGTCGTGTCCAGACGATTCCAGTACATCATTCGCGCCAGCATGCAGGCCAAGTCGTACGGGAAGAACAGATTGTAAGCCACCGCGTCCTTGTCCAGCAGCTTCATCGCCACGTGATAGGTCCATCCGGCCCGCATGATGAGCTGTATGTCGGTACGGAGTTTGCGCCACACGATGGGGAGGTTCGCCAGGGAAGCGCATGCGGTCTTCTCGTCAAGAAGGTATTCGTTATCGACCGAACGAGCAGAGTCTTCGGATGCATCCCACGCGTTGGGGCGCCACTGGATCTGGTCTGGCACGGCGCGTTGACGCTTGGCGGTACCGGATGGCTTCCGCACCGAAGATGGCTCGCTGGATTCGGAGTCGCCCGTGAGATCCTGAATGGAGACGCGCCTGACACTTGATCTGGTGCCCCCTCCCTGTCCAGAGTCACCACTCGGTCCGGAATCGTCACCGTTGCCCTTCTCCTCCGTGTCGTCTTCGTGACGACAGTTGAACGGACCGGGCTCGGCGAACATGTCATCAGCCGAAGTGACGTTGATCAGAGTCTGCCACCCCGACGGCGGAGCTGTACCGGATCGGTGGTGCTGGAAGAGCTCCTCAAGACGGCGCCAGTTTCCAGTCACCTTGGTCTGGTTGCGGTTCAGGAAGTTCATCATTCGGTCCACATTGAAGGCGCTGGACGCGAGAGATTCGACACACCGGTTGGACGTACCGAGCTTGGCTTCCAGCGCAGCGATCTGGTCCCGTAAGGATTGCTTCTCCGTTTCGTGTTCGGCCATCAATTTCTTGAAGTCGGCCCGGTAACGCGCCGCGGTGGTCTCCTTTTCCTTCTGAAGGTGGGCCGTGATGACCTGCCACTGCCCGACCACCTGACCCAGAGCGTTTTGAAGCTGTGTGTTCTCCTTCTGGGCGGCGAACAGCATGTCAGACGTACCGGATCCCTGCGTCTCGACTTGGTGCCACATGAATCGGTACTTGACAAGCATGCGACGCATGATGGTGGTCATACCAAACACCCGCGCAGCCAGCTCGGAAGAATCGTACACGGCCAGAATGGATGCCATCTCACGACGCACGGAGAGGGAGTTGAGCAAGCTCTCCAAGTCGGACGGACTGGGCGAAGTGTCGAGAGGGCGAAGGGAGAACTCGTGGACGTCCTCACACTCGCCGACCAGCTCATTCAGTTCGGCCAAGTCCGTAGCCGTAAGACCTTCGACCGATGTCATCACCTCCAGCCCGGCATACCCCTCGCGGATGAACCGGTTGTTGGCCACGTGCTCCCGACGCGCGGGAATGCTGACCATACAGAATGCGCCATCCGGTTTGTACTCCGGCGGTGGATCTCATACTGCAGGCGAACCGTTGTCCAGGGGCGCGCCGAAGTTGGTTGCTCCCGGGAGGCCAGCACCCGCAGGCATGGCGAGGGCTTCTTACGCGGACAGGATACGCCCGGAGATACTGCGCTGCTTGCGAAGCACGCGCTCCGCGAAACCGTGGCCCCCTTCCGTCGCCGGAGACTGCCGACCGCTCGCGTCGTCTGCGTCCCCGAGGTCCGAGTTCTTGCTGCTG
>JAIKVE010001898.1:0-10005 GCA_024679115.1 Phytophthora pistaciae
AGCCGCCGACGCCGCGGCCGGCGGCTTCTCGTCCATCTCGGACCGCTTCCCGCTCTCCAAGGTGGGCAAGGTGAGCTGCGGCATGACCAAGCAGGTCTTCTGCACGCCGCAGGAGCCCAAGCTCCAGGCCGCGGCCCCCATCCCCATGAGCCGCCTGCTCAACGCCACGCCCGAGATGACGCAGGTGGATCAGATGACGGTGCTCGTCGAGGACGGCACGGTCGATGACAACACGATCAAGGCCGAGCCGGAAGGAGGCTCCTCCAGCTCGACGACGACCTTCGTGGCAGGCACCAACCACGTGCAGCAGCAGCATATGCCTCTCATGAGCGACGTGTACCGGTACCAGGCCACGGACGTGGAAGAAAACGAGATGGAGGTGCGTGCCATTGAGTTGGTTGGCTTGGAACCCAGAGTCTGTGTGGACTGACTGAATCTTTGTGTCTTTGTGCAGCAACTGCGATGGAACATCCAGGAGCAGGTTTTCCAGCGCTACTTCCAGCAAGGCCAGAAGTACGAAGAGTGGGGCAAGCTCGAGGAGCAGGACAGCCGAGTCTTCTTCATCCCCGGCGGACGACGCGAGAACATCTTGGCCGAGAAGCGGTTCCACGACAACGCCGTCCGAGACGCCATGGGCAAGGGAAACGCCACATGGGTCAAGGAGCGACGGGCTCGCTTCGAGGAGGAGATCCGCCTGTTCTACGTAAGTTGCTGTTGCTCAACCCAAGTTGAAGTTGGTTGACGCCAAAGATCGTCCGTCATTCTGACGTTATTTTCTGATTTGACTTGGCAGCGAGAAGAAACTCGACACAAGCAGGAGCTGATGCTTACGCGGCTTGAAAAGGTGTCGCCGTTCTCCAAGTTCCCGATTCTGGGCAACCGCTTTCTGCTGCTCCGTCTGCGAGGCAAGGGAGGCAACGGAGAGGTGTGGGACGTCGTCGACTACGCCAACAACAAGCAGCTCTGCGCTCTCAAGCTCTCCACCTCAATCCGACACGCCCAACGCGAGCACCACACGCACTCGGTACGCACGGTTTGAACTTTGCCATCAGTTAGATGGGGTCTTGGTGGCTAACCGTTCTTGTGCTGCTCAACAGAAACTCAACCACCCCAACATCGTCCAGGTTGGTGAGGTGCCCTTCCTCATCCGGTACCAGCAGCAGCAGTACACCGCTTTCACTGTCGCGAGCGTTCAGTCTGACCTCCAGCAGCTCATTGAGGTAAGCTAGCTTAACATGGAATTATTACGGTTGGAAGAGTATTTGCTGACCAACTCGTTCGTTTTGCAGATGTACGAGTACCTGGATGACGACTCGGCCTACAAGGTGCTCTCGCAGCTCCTGAGCGCGCTCAAGTACTTGCACGAAGATGTACGGCATGCCTTCGAATCATGCATTCGACCTGGTGAACTTGATAACTGACCTGCTTCTCGTTTTTTTTTTCTTTCTCTTAGGTTGGTGTGGCTCACTATGACTTGAAGCCGTCCAACATCCTGATCGACCACGACGGTTGTGTGAAGCTGACCGACTTTGACTTGACGCGCAACGCCAAATCAGCGACGTCGAACTCGACGGTGGGCACTCTGCGCTACCTCCCTCCCGAGTGCTTCCGCCCGAACCGGGGTGATTGCGAGGCCACGGCTGAGAAGGCGGACATGTGGATGGTTGGGATTGTGTACTGCATGATGGTCACGGGAAAGCACCCGATCTGCCCCGACAAGTGCACGCCAGCGGAAGTCAAGGCTACGATGGCTCAGTACACTGGCGAGCTCCGGTACGCACGACCGATCTCCGACCTGTCGCGATGGATCTTACAGGGATGCCTCCACCCGGACCCACGGTGTCGGCCGACGGCCGCTCAGTTGCTGGTGGCGATGCAGAACGTGGTGCCCCAGCAGTAGAGACCTATGCGTTGAGCAGCTACGTTACAGCGGTCAGGCTGCTGTACATACCACGACGAGGCACTTGTCGTATTTTGAGCGTGTACACTAGACGCACGGGTTCGCTGTCACTCGCGGGGGACGGCCGGCCATCGTACCATACGAACAGCGATCAATTATTAACCCCAAGTACGAGCTAAGTTAAAGGGAAGCACCGATTATTTTTCACTTCGTCCCGTTGTCTCGCTCTCGACGCGCTGCTTGCTTGATCCAGTTCAAGCCGCAGAAGTGCCGGAAGCGCGCGAACTTGTTCGGTTCATCAATGCGGAAATTGCGTCGATTGCCGATCGCGTCACTAAACGCAACGCCTACCGAGTACAGGAACAGCCCCATGCCTCGCACCACTGCTGGCTGCTGCTCGGAGACGTCACTCTCAGCAGCCAGATCATTCTCCTCGTTCTCCATAGTACTGGCATCGTGATAGAGGTCATCACCGACAATGGGATGTCCGTGTCGCGCAGTATGAATACGAAGCTGGTGCTTGCGTCCGGTAAGCGGCCACAGGTCCACGGTCGATATCCACCCGTACCGAGCGCTACAACACCAGCATCATCAAGTAAAGTTAACCAACCCAATGTCAACGTATCGTGAACGACAAAGCAGAACCCACCTGCGCGTCGTGCTCACAAGTCTCAACGCAGTGAGGCACCGCTTTCCTTCTATGCTGTCGTCCAGGAACTGCAGCTCATCTCGAATGGCAAACAATTCCTTTGGCAGCGCAACTGAATTCACCACAGCGCCAAGACCCGCAACCTTTGCCACTATATCCCCAACATCCCCCACCAAGATCGCGCGGTACTGCTTCGTGACGGCGTGTCTCTCCAGCTGAGCCGACAGCTCGACCTCCATTTTCCGGGTCTTTGCCACAAGCAGCAGCCCACCCACACGGTAGTCCAAGCGATGCACCGCGTGTGGAGCAGACAGCACAAAGTCCCCGTCCACGACAGCTCCTTGTCGTTGCAGTAGCAGCGGCAGCGCCTGCTCCACGGTGCGTGTGCCCCGGCCTTTGACGTGAATCCCCACAGGCTTGTCGACCACCGCCAAACTGTCGCACTCGTAGACGACTCGAAGCCCCTGCGTCTTACAACCCTGCAGCCACGCGTGCGACCACGAGTCATGGACGTCTCCAGCACTGGATGACTGGATTCGATTGTCTGGGCTGCGGTAGGCCAGCACGTCGTTCACAGCTGCACAAGTGAGCGTGGGCACTTTGGGTTGGCCGTTGAGCACCAGCGTCCCCGCTTTCCGCGCGCGCTTCGCCTTGGAGATGGTGCCCAGCTCGGGAAATACACGCGCGGCTACTTGCACCCATTGCAGCGGCTTGTCCGGGTGCGCTCCTGCCTCCGCTAGGTCATCCGCCGTGACGACATGCTGCTGCCATTCTGCACTGCTGGGTGGCGACGACATTTTGGCGAGCTTTTGTGTCCAACTGAAGGTGGTCGACAGCCGACACATCCAACGCCCATTCACTGGTGGACCATTTTACTATTTTCAGAGTCTCTCAAAAAATAGTCAAATGGTCCATCTAAATCCGAATCCAGGTGGACCAGATGGAGGACCAAACTGACGTGGCAACAACACCAGCAACAACAACGACTCCTGTTGATGCCTGCCTGCCCCGTTGACGCGCTTGTTCCCCCTCCACGCTCGATTGATGGCTATGTCGTGATCGATGCCCGCGAACTGTCTTCGTGGCGAGAGCGAGACGCAGTGGCAGCGCTTTGGCAAGTCGGATCAATTCTTGATGTGCTTGAAACAGTCAACGACAAGACGCGGCCACTTTGTGTGTTGACGGAAAACGCATAAGTACATTGCCTGTCTATCGTGTGCTCCTACGCCCCATACGAGCGCGTGGTTATCCTACAAGTTGATCGGTGCCACCCAGACGCGTGGCCACAGCAATTTGATTTCAAAAGGCCAAAGCGTCACACTGTCACATGCTCGAGCGAACTGTCCGCGTCGAGTCCAGGTCCTCCGAGAGCAGACGCACGGTGGACCTAGTGGTGGACGTCGTCGACAAGGGCAGGCCGTCCTCAGGGATCGGGAGTCGCAGCTTCGCGAGTCGAAGTCGCCGGTCGCGACGCGCCTTAATACTCTTGGCACGGGGCTGGCGCAGAGCAGTACCGCAGACACGACAAAAGTTGGCGTCCTCTTGGTGCAGCCGTCGGAAGCAGCGTGGACACTCGATCACTTCCGTCAAAATGTCCTGCGACCCCGCCTGGTTCAGCACCAGCGGACACGCGATGATGCCGTAACCCACGAACATCACAATGGTGGCCAGCATGCGACCCACAATGGTCTGCGGCGAGATATCTCCGTATCCGACCGTCGTCATGGTCACCACCGTCCAGTACAGGCTGATGGGGATGTTGGAGAAGTCGTGGCGGTCGCCCTCGATGAGGTACATGGCGCATCCAATGACGAGAATCATCGTAAACAGCGCCACAAGGAACACCGCGATGCGCCGCTTGTTCGACTGGATGTTGTCACTCAGCGCCGCGCCTGCGTCCACGAACCGAGCGAGTCGCAGCAACCGGAACACGCGCATCACACGGAAGATACGCAGCACCGCTAGATGCAGCAGCGGTCTGGCGTCCGGCAGGATGAAACCCAAGTACGACGGGACCAGCGCGCACACGTCGACGAAGCCCATCAAGCTCAAGGCAAATCTACTCGGGTTGCGCAGCGACACCAGTCGCAAGAAGTACTCCACGGAGAAGACGACGGTGAAGAACGCCTCCAGGGCCAACAAATAGTCGCCAATGTCCTCCCTACACAGCAACCGCGCCACAACACAGTTAATATCCATTGAGCAACAACCGCCATCACTGCCAGCGAGACGTACCGGATGTCGTCCACACTGTCCAGCACAGCTGCGAATGCACCACCACACAGACCCCCATCAACAGTGTCAGCACTCATCCCATGACCCTCTCCAATTGCAGCAGGCACTCACCGACCACGACGCTCATGGACACCATCACCAGCAGCACGAGCGCCACGCGCTGGCCCGTGGGCGTGGAGCTCTTGAACATGATCTCGTAGACGCCCTCCCAGCCCTTCCTGGCGCCGCCCTTCACCTCGCTGTCCACCACGATGCCGTTCACGCGGAAGCGCACGTCGTGGGCCAAGTTTTCTGTCTCCATTTTGTCCCTGGCCGGGTCCCTGTCGGTGTCCGCGTCGTCGTCGTCGTCTTCATCGTCGTCCTCCGAGTTCGACTGCTGTTGCTGCTGCTGCTTCTTGGTGCCACCAACTTTGCCCGCCTCCATGTTCTTGGCCACGCTGCGCGTGTCGAGGAAGCCCCCGGGACTCATGTCCACGGCGCTGTCCACATGGCCATAGCTCTGCTTCTCGGCCTTGCGCTCCTTCAGGTGCGACAGCATCGCGCCACGTCTTAGCGTTGTGTGACCCAAGTGAGGACGCAGTCAATCCACGTGGCAGCCCATTGGGCGAAAAGGCACCACCACAAACGATGCGCATTGGTCGAGCAATAACCAATCATAGTGGTGAAAGAGGGCAACTTCAACTTGACCATCAACTTCGACATAGGGAGAGGCGGTATAGCTGCATGTATCGAGCAGCAATAGCCCTGATTGATGCATCGTTAGGCAAGCAGCGATGTACGGAACAGTACTGCTGGGCTGGGCTTCAGCGTGATAGCATCGAATAGAGTTGTTGAGAGGCTGGCAAAGAATAAATAAATGCCTGAAACGGCCAAGTTTCCTCTAAATCCGCACAAAAGAAGCACTACAGTAGTGCTTGCTTGCAACTTCCTAAATGGCGACTTCCATGGACGAAGAGGACGACGTCTTCCAGGACTTTGACTCGGATGGCTCCGACGTCGACGATGATGTCGACTGGAATTTTACGGATGGGGAGAGCGCGAGCGTCTTGCAGCTCATGGGCGGCGCAGATTCAACCAAGAAATCGCGATGCGGAGGGACAAATACCATCACAAATTTACCTGCAGTCAAGGACGTCTCCAAACCTACGGACTCGCCCAGAAGTGAAGATGGCAGCACTGATAAGTCGATAGTAGAAGCGCCAGTTTTGATCAGCTCCTCTGACGAAGATCTGCTGGCAGAACTGTTCCCCGAGGCAAAACCAGACGCCACAGAGAAGTCCGAGGTGAACAGCCCTACCAAGGAATGCGAAGTCGAGTGGGCGTTGATGGCGCTGGAGGAGCACGAACAGCGA
Source organism: Phytophthora pistaciae (assembly GCA_024679115.1). Lineage (NCBI taxonomy): Eukaryota > Oomycota > Peronosporomycetes > Peronosporales > Peronosporaceae > Phytophthora > Phytophthora pistaciae. The sequence continues at coordinate 6,137 of JAIKVE010001898.1, forward strand.
TCTCCGTGTACCAAGCCTGCCAATCTAGACGCTGATTTTGTAAGTCTGTTCGAGGAAATGTACGGCGGTGATACGGCCATCGCGCTATCAACGCCGCCGCCTCCTACGAAGCCTGTCAGTCCTCGACAAGAGAGTTTCAAGTCGGACGAACAGAAGGAAAACGCGGTGAATGACGACCACGAGGACGTTTGCTCAACGCCCAACATTGGGGAGGATGTCGTTGTGAGTGTTCCCTCTGAAGCTGTGGAAATGCTGCGGCTAGTGCACCAGAAAGTCATCGAGGTAGGTGTTCATAGGGGCATTTTGCTCTACTTGCGAGTGCTAATCTGTAAACTTCTAGGCACAGCGGGACTTCTCGTCACTTTTGAGCGATGCCAGCAACAGACTTTGGCTCCCCGATCCTGTTTCTCTAGGCCAAACTTTGGAGTCAACTTGTTCGTTGAACTCTTTTGTGGAAGCTACCTGCACTCTGGAGGAGCGTCTCAATAGCCATGAGCTCGTCAAGTCGCTCACCGCAACGCGAGAAGAAAGGTGCGTCTTATCATGAAGTTCGAGCTGAAACCCTGTTCACATTTTAATTGTTGCTGATTGTTGCTACGCTGGCCAGACTGGAACTCGTGCTTGTTGCTCTCGACGACGGCATTGATGCACTACCACAAAGCCTCAAGACCAAGTGGGTGAAGACTCTAGCGATGCTGCCTTTGCTGGCAAAGGTGAGTCAATTGATGGCTATTCCATTCACAACCAAGTAAAGTCTTAACAAAGGAGGCGCCATGGTATTCCAGATGCGGGAGCAAACTAGTCCTCCTGCTTCAACGCCCAAGTCCATGACAGAACAACCCAAGCCTCTGCTGATAGACACCACACTATCCCCTGCACCGACACAACTCCAAAGCAAGAAAGGGTCACCCTTGGAAGGCTGGGCCACTTTCCACCCGGAGAAGATGCCTGTACGGCGATGTGGGCTTATGATCTCCAGGTCGAAACAATCCGGACCTGGTCATTTATTTAGTGCAAAGAAGCCTCGTGTGCGCATCCGTCAGTACCTGCCCTCGAAGCTCCGAGTGCGCTGCAAGGCGTACAACCCGGAAGACAAAGAGCTCACGTTCCGACCGACTATCAACAAGAAGAGCTCGCATCACCGTAAGGCGGGACCCAAGCAGCCGAAAGAGAACTTCGCCGCTCGAATGCAGAGAGACATCTCTAAGCGTCGGTCGCAAAAACTACAGCACGAACGGGAGCGAGAGCAGCAGGACCGAGACGAAGCTGAGAGCGTGTCGGCGGTCAAGTTGATCGACAAGGGCTCTCAGCGCATTCTCCTCCGAAACGGGATGTGGGCCGAGTCTCTGGAGGAAAGAATCAGCAGGCTGGCAAAGCATCGAACCAACATCGAGGTGAGCGACTCACGATCCAAGAGGCGACGTGAACGCCACGAACAACGGAAGCGAGAGGCCACCGCTATCGCCTCTAGAGCCTGCGAGTCCCTGTACCAACGTGGAATTGAGCAACGGAAGCGGGAGCAGGAGCGATTGCAGGAGGACCTACACGACCTCGAATTCCAGCGGAATCGACCCAAGATAAGCAGTCGATCAGTGCGAGTCATGAAGACGCGGATCCGCCAGGAACTCGCGCAGCTCTGCACGGATTCTCGGCGTACTGAAGGTTCAGACGACGAGGAGGAGGACGAGGAGGTTCATCCGTCGTCTGTGACTTTCATCCAGTTCTCCTGTGCGCTGTTGTACTTCGGATTTGTGACGGACTTGGACACACCGTGGGAAGGAGGTACCGGTACCGACAACGACCAAGGCAACGAGATCACCTTGCTCTGGCACTCGTGGACAGTCTTCACAGGCGATAACGCTGGCATCCTTGGCTCGAAACTGGCAATCAAAGTGTTGGAGCGTGTGCTCTTCTCGGTCATTCTCGGTGGGCGAGCCGGTGAGCATAAAGCTCTTCAAGGTCGCGACGTACAGGCATTGCTCCGACTGTACCGAGCGAACTACTACGCGAGGAAACACACGCAGCTTCGAGCGGAACTGAGCGATGACCGCAAACCAAATACTGTGGAAGATGGAGCTCAATCTACTAAGAAGAAGCGTAATTCCTCTCGACGACAGCGAGTCCGCTACACGCTGCAGGGGAAGCCCATCCGAAGCAATGGAGACACACCCGAGACCGACTTCCTAAGCGAGCGAGAGCAGTTGTTGCAGGAGAAGATCGACCAAATGCGGGAGGAGAAGATGAAGCAGGAGCTCGACGGCTGCACCTTTCACCCGCACATCAACCCCGGGCCGACCGAGGCTGCCGCTCTGCGATCAACACGTCAATCTTCACCACCGAAGCCTACTCGTACGTCGTCGGCCACTGTGTCGACTTTCGAGCGACTGTACAGCGATGCGTTCCAGCGTCAGAACAATGTGCTGGAGAAATACTTGGAGGCCAAACAGCACCGAGAAGAGCTCGAGAGGCGAGAGGCCAAGGTGCATCCGAGCTACGTCAACGGATTGACGATCGAAGAGCGCCTTGAAAACCTCCACGTCGCTCTGGCAGGCAACGCTCTCCCCGTCGATTTCCACAAGAAGATTGGCGCGATGCGTAGCGCCACGGAGATGAAGGCACTGGACGAGCAGATGAAGGAGCAGAAGCTGCTGCCGAGTCACTTCAAGAGAGCGAAGGACGGACGCATTATCGTCCGCCCATTCCAGTTTGCGACGGAGATTCGAGCGGCTTTGAGCACGGACCTCAAGAAGCAGCGGACGAAGGCAATGCACCGACCTCGCGACAGTGTGATGAAAGACTTACGGCCAGCAGTGTATGAAGAAGAGCGAGAGATCCCGGCGACGGCGCAGCCTCCACGGCGGAAAATTTATGAGGATATCGATCGCAGTGACCAAGTTGAAGCCGATTTGTGCCTCGACGTTCATTTGTCCCCGTCGGAAACCCGCCAGCTCTACTTGAACCTGCACGATGACCCACGAGAAGTGGTCGATGAGTTTGCGAGGCGGTTCTCTCTCAACAATACGCAGAGACACTTCCTCGTCCAACTCGTCGAGTCTCGACTGGAGCAGTTTGCAACGTTCTAGTGTCGCTATCAGAAAACAAAATATAGCGAGCTCTGGGCCTCATTGAAGGCAGCAACGTGAAGAGAAAAGGTTACTTTCACCTTCGGCAAACTCTTTGGTTGGTTGCTTGGGTGATGATCACCCCTTTCATCATCGCAAATCCAACCATGGCGGCGATGATGTGCAAGTCCAATTTTCGACAGCGAACACGTCACCAGCCACTGCATCTGTCGTGCAACCATAGGATAGGACTGCAAATGTGCCGCTCTGGTCGAGGTGCTCTATCAACTGCAGCGCACTTTGAAGGAGCTGTGACGCAGTTTGACCCCCTCGATAAACAAACAGATAGGATACTTGCATATTGTTCAGCTTTGACTCATGATGCCAAGACTTTGGCGGCCAATGAATTATTAATACATGTATTAATACATGCATTACCGGCAGCGCTGTAGAGCGACGATGAGCACATTGATCCGCGTACTTTGGAGCTGGCCACCGCCCGCCAGCGCAGCCGAGAATTCAGCCCGAGCTTTCACATGTGCAGCCAACGCTGCAGACAAATCCAGTTACGGCATCATATTCATTGAGTTTGATGAGCTATGCTCTGTTATTCGCAGCGTCCACGCTGGCCGCTCGGGAATGTCGGCGCCAACATCGGCATAGTCCCGCCTGGTAGCGGAAGCGCTGGACCAGCGGCGCCTGCGCAAAACCGAGCGCCGATTTGTGGCTCCTTCGCAGCCTCTCAATTGAGTCACCGCGCGGTGCCGCGGCTCCATCGCCGCCGCCGCCGCTGCCACCATCTCTCTC
>JAIKVE010001899.1:0-10003 GCA_024679115.1 Phytophthora pistaciae
GCCAAGACATTCATTTCATTGGCTGTTTCGACACATAGTGAAATCAAGTGAGGTCGGAGATTTAACGATATTCATCCATAGTACACCGCTCACCCCTAATTAGGTGTGAACGGCGTACAAATTCGCCCCACTTCTGATAGGCTAAAATTGCAATTTGGTAAGTACCGAATTTGCAACCCGACAGATCGCCGCCAACATGGCAAGTCGCTTCCCCCCTGAGCAGCAGCCAGCAGACCTACCTAACGCTGGCGGGGCTGCAGCCTCTTCAGCAACCCGGCCGTCTCCATTCGCGTCCGGGTAAGCACAAATTTATTGCGGTAAAGAAAACGTGCCTCGGCTGTTCTTAACGTAGTGTCCTGTAGCCCCGTAGCGATGGTGAATCAGGTTCGCCCTGGTTTCGGCGCTCCCGGACAATTCCCTGGTACGTTCGTTATTTGCTGAAAACTACAGGGGTACAGTGTAGCTAAGGTAGAATGTGATCTCATCGTGAAGGCCACGCGGTACGAGCGGCGCCAACGCAGCTGTCCACGCCGCTTGTCCCTCAGAGGCACCTATCGGCGTCGAGTATTAGCGCTGTACCCGAGCCTACGGCGTCACTTTTCGCTGAAAGTCCTTCGGGGCCATCTAGCGATTTATTTGGGCAGGCTCCACCGCCACCAGCTCAAGTTGCGAGCGATCTTTTTGGGCAGACGGCGGCGACGTCCCAGCGATATCGATCTAGCACTGACCCCTTTGGCAGTCCTTCTGGGCCAGCACCGCCGTTTCAGATGCAGCAGGCTACTGAGATGTCGAGAGAACCTCAGAGATCGCTGCCTGATGATCTATTTGGTCCAGCTTCAGCGCCAGGACAGCCTAGCCAGCGGAATGCTTACGAAAGCCTGTTTGGCAGTCCAGAAAAGGCATCAACAACTGCGGAAGAAGCCCCAAAGCTCTCCCGGCATTCGTCACTTAGCTCCTCACAGGGCCCAACGCCATCGCCGTTTAGCAGGTCACTGCCTCCTCCAGCCCAGCCTCGACAGAACCAACCGTATGCCCCGTATCAGCAGCAGCAACAACAACATGTATCCTCGCGGGCATTTGGACAAGCACCGCCTCCTGCTGCGCCGTTCCTGGGATATGCGGACAATGCCCGGTCGCAGTCTTTCCAGAATCCTGGAGCTCAGGTGTCTACGCCTGGGTCATTGTTCGCCGACGCTCGAAAGATTCCCTCTCCAGCCAAGACGCCACCCTCTGCAGCGCCAGTGCCTCCTCCGTCTCCCCCACGAATCACTCTAGAAGCCCCATCCCCGGACGATCTTGTGGACGAATTTTTGAAAATGCCGGTCGATGAACGTTTTGCAGGGGCTGAGAATGCAAACCCACCTGCAAGCAAGCTACTTCTTGCTGACATTCCGGACACGATTGGGGGATTGGAAACGTTGTACGCGCAGAAGCGCTGGAAATCGTTGACAAAAAAGTCACTTTCAATGCTGCAAAACCCGTCAAAGGATACGAGCGTGACGCTGGAAATCAAGTCGTGGTGGCTTGCCGGACTGATCAAGGAAGGTCACTACGACAATGCAGCAAGCGTGCTGGATCAAATTGGGAACCTAGACGAAGTATCTACCGCAGTTGGAAAGACCCCCTTCGTGCTGATTCGTCTACTACTCCTTCAAGCGCTACTAAGCAAGTGCCAAGGGAAGCCGGTGATTCATGAGAAGCAGTTGTTCCACCTGATAATGCGGCTACGAACCGCAATTCAGCAAAACGAGACGGTGAGTCTCCTGGGTGTCGAGTTGAGCGCAGCTGCACGGTGGCTGCGAATCGCACAGTTTGCTCTTGCAAACCACCTTGTGCATCAGCAAAAGTTTATGTTGGCCTTGCGTATTTGCTCACAGATCGAGGTACGTACGAGTAGGTAGCAAATGATTGTGGTTTACCAGCGTGCTGACTGAAGCGGTGTTTGGTGTGCTTCCTAATAGGCCCAATTCTTGGTGGATCATGAAAAGGTGATTGTGCTGTCCCGTGTGGGGCGCATCCGTCTGCAGATGGGCGACCTAGTGGCCGCGGAGAAACTGTTTGAGGCTGCCCGATATCACACAGGCGAGTTAAGAGCAGCCGGCGGTAATGGCGTACCGGTGAAGGATCTGGAAGAGCTGGAAGCTCGCGTGCTCTTGAATGATGGGCTACTGCTATTTGCGCAAAACAAGCTTCAAGAAGCGCTGAGTGCGTTTGACTCCATTCTGTGTTTGCAGAACGCGCAAGGCAAGACTACCGAAAGCTCGGATGCGGACCTTTTCCTGGAGGAGGACGTTGTTTGCTCTGCTGTTAACAACTATGCGATCTGCTCGCTTTACTGTTGCGACGTGAAGGCAGCCGTGGCGGCATTGGAGCGGTTGATCAGATCGAACCCGCAGCGGTTCCTCAATGGTGTGGTTGTCTTTAACCTCAGCTCACTCTACGACCTTCTCTTCGACAACGCCACAAGCAAAAGCCGTAAAGAGATGATGAAGAAGATCGCCCACCTGTACGACCTTGAGCATGTGGACCCGGCCGCCTACCGCATTTAATTGTGATAATGCAAGCTCTGCTTTATATTTTCTGTTTCTTGGTTGGCATATCCTCGTTATCGGCAGGCTGTTCGTCGCTGTCTTCGTTACCAAAATGGATATGACCGCCTGATGTTATCTTCTGGCGTCTCTTTTTCTTCTTACCGGAATCAGCACTGCTCGCCACCAAGCTAGCACTCTTGTTGGAGTCGCTGGCGTCGTCTACTTTGGCGCTGGCATTGCTTCCAGAAGCATCAGGGCAGGATAGGCGAAGCTTCAGCTGTCCCTTCATCTCGAGCCACCGGCGCTTACTCATGACACGAATACCGCGCAGGTCAGCATCCGAGGAGGTCTTGGCAACAGCTTCTTCGGCAGACTTTTGCTCCGCGAACTCCACGAACCCAAAACCTTTGAACTTTTTGCTCTGCGGGAACCTCGGCAGGCTCACCAAGTTCACCTTGCCATACTTGGTGAAGGTGCGACGCAGCGAGTCATGGTCCTCCGTGGTACCGAAGCTGTCGAAGTAAATCGTCCGGGCATCTGCAGTAAAGCGGACGTAGCCAATGTGTTAGCTTGTTGTGCCTGACTCAGCATCACAACTGCCTGCGCACCTGCTTCATGGTCCTCGCCCGCCACTGGCACGATCTTCGGCGCAATGCATGAGCGTGAGCGGTCAACTCGAATCAGCGAGGATTTCTCGGCCTCGTCCAGGATCATTCGCTCCGTAGCCTTAAGTGCCTTCAGTCTGACCGTTCAACCCCAAGCACGGTCTTGTTAGTTGGACGCTTCATAGAGTTAATTGCCCAAAGTCAAGATGGTAGCCCACTTGTTGAAGGACAGGAACACGCGCACGGGCACGAAACCCTGCTCGTCCATGGCCTGCTGCAGGAACTTGTCCTGGCGGAGGTTGCTCTCGCCCAGGTAGAACTCCAGCTGCCGCTGCAGACGCTTCCGCTGCGACTTGCCTGCAGGCTTCGGCTCCATTGCACCTTGGATTGTGTAACCCCAGTTGACAGGGTACCCCATGTGAATGTAACCTAGGTTACTCGTGCAATGCACGAAGATCGCCAACTTGAAGCAGCTTCACGCAGGATTCGAGTCCTCGCTCCGCAAAAGACACTGCCGCGCGTTAAAGCCACTGGGGCGTAAGTCGCTTTCCAGCCACCCGGCATGGCCCATATGGGGATACCAGGCAAAGCCAGCTTGGATAGTCCGCCCTCGATCGCCGCGTCGTGTGCGCGTCGCGCGCCCCCTCGTTGGCAAACAGTGCGCGGCGAGGCATGCACGCGAGAGCTGCCACAGCAGACACGGCTGCATTTACGTGGTGGCTGGCGAAGCGAGCGCATGAGGCGCGAGGAGCCATGTCCGGCCGCGCAACATCGTAGCATTCTTGGCGTTCTTGGGCAGCGAGCGTTTTCAAAGCAAACGGCACGTTTCGGGCCGGCAAACGTGAGGTCCGTAGCCGTTAAACCCCGCGCTGGCGACATGCATGCCCCTGGGCTTGGCGTCACATACCTGTCCCCGCCGCAATGCCCAGGCCGGAACCGGTGCCGAAGGTGCGGGGCCGTAATAAGACGCAGGGCCAAATATACCGGCGACTTGAAGAAACGGCCGCACAGAGAGCATGTGTGCCCATACAAACGCCAAGTGCGACTAAAAATAGACTCAGAGCGGAAGATCCAAAGATAGGGCAGAAGAAGCCAAGCGCCGCGAAGAGTGGCACTACTGCATTTCGCACCTTGCGCGGAGTCGGAAGAGAGGAAACGACCGGCACAACCGAACCTGCCGCCCCCCGCACGCACGCTCGCCCGCCGCGCCAGACGACCATGTTCGACGACCTGTTCAAGCTGCTGCGCAGCCCGCGCTGGGTCAACTCGCCTATCGCGCGGCGCTTCGGCTTCGGCTCGGAGCTGTCGTACGAGGAGGAGCTGGGTGAGTGTTGTAGTTCCTGCGGATCGAGAGCGAGCGCGAGTCTCACTGTTGCTGCGTGTGTTCTCTGCAGAAGACACGCCGTCCAACTGGACCAAAATCTCCACGTCAGGCCACCGTCCGCCAGTGCGCAGCGGCCACGCGTCTCTTGTTGGTGCGTTAGCTGCTGTTGCTTGTGTAGCTGTTGCTGTAGCTATAGGGTCGTGCGCACATCACCCGTCTAACGATTGCTCTCGTTTTGCCGCTTGCAGTCGGCGACATGATGTACGTGTTCGGAGGATACAACGACGGGAACTGCCACAACGACATCTACGCGTTTGATCTGATCCGCCACCACTGGATGCACATTGAGACGTCGAACGGCATTTCTCCCGGTACGGCTTCGTATACTATCCGTCGCTTGTTGGATGTTTGCGTAGTTCTTCACTTACCAGGTCACTTTTGTCACCACCTGCAGACGGCCGTGCCTCTCACGCCTGGTGTACCTCGACGGACAAGACGAAGCTCTACCTCTTCGGTGGATCGGGCCCGCACTGGGGTCAAACCAACATGGGCAAGCTGCTGCAATTCAGCATTCGCGATAAGAACTGGACCATCGTCGAGGCGGAAGGCACACAACCGCCGCCCGGCTACGGGCAGAGTCTGTGCGCGATCAACAAAAAGTTGTACCTCTTCGGCGGCACCTCTGGGCACGTCTACGTGAACGACTTGTACGTGTTTGACGAAGTGACAAAGATCTGGAAGAAGGAAGAGACTGGTGGAAAGCGCCCCAGCCCGCGATACAAGCACCAAGTGGCCATGATTGACAACCGCATGTACGTCGTGGGTGGCGGGCTCTACGATCCTCCCAAGGGACCCATCGACACGTACTACCTCGATGTGGACACACTCACGTGGCACGAAGTCGAGTGTGGTGGCGATATCCCGAAGTCGCGTATTGCGCACACAATTTCGCAGTTGTCGAATGACCCTTACCGACTGATCATGTTTGGAGGGCGCGACGACAGTGGCTCACGGCAGAACGAGCTTAGTGAACTGAACTTGCGCACTGGAGAATGGCGTATCTTCTACAACGAGGAGGGCTTCCAGCCTGATGCGCGTGACTTCCACACAAGTGTCGTGCACGATAACCAAATCTTCGTGTTTGGCGGATCCAACGGCGTGGAGCGCAACAACGACGTTTTCCGCTACTCGATGATGCACCAGCCGTCAACGCTACTGATCCTCGCTATGCAGGTCCTGCACCAGAACCTGGACTACATACCGAAGGAGGATCTGGAGTCGCTACCGGTGGAACTGAAGATCGGCGTGGAAAACATTAATCCCGATGTGGAGTGTTCGTACAATCCTACTTGGTATATGCTAGAGGACCAGAAGCAAACCCATGCTGCGCCAGTTATGTAGAGCGTCGAGCTCCTAGATTGTACGTTAGATACCCAGCTACGATAAATTATAAATGAAATAGCAGTCTGCTTGGGCTTGGAATCACTCATCTGAATCTGCGATTCCACCTCCGTAGAGCTGGATTGAGCACTCCGCCTCAGGCATGCAGGGACTGTCAATGATTTTGCTACAAAACAAAACGTCAGGAAAGATCAAGGCGCATCGGGGGTGCATTTCATGCTTACCAGATGCGATTTTCAGCCCGCCCCTTCTTCATCTGCAGTTCATCGTTGTTAGTTATAATAGGTCAACGTGCTTGCAATACGAATTAATGCAGACTCGACGCACCTGCACACGCGTGTGAACTCCATGGGACATCACGTGGCCACCTGTAGATGCATATACGAGGGGAAATCAGCAAACTTTTTTGTTGATCTAGTCTTCGGCTCAAACGTACCAGCCGGCTTCATCGCGGAGCCGAACATCACATTGGCGCTGGGGTCTGCCATTACTTGGTTCACCACCAGAACCGCGATATTGAATTCCTGCTCACGGAGCTGGTGTTAGCTATCTGCAGTCCAGCGCACGTTTTTTTTCTCTTACCTCGGCGTGCTTTACAAGTCGGACGAGATGTTGATTGAGCCGTTGCTGCCTCTCGCTAAGCTCTCCTCTATTCATACATGGATGCACGTGAGCAATGACACTAGCCCACGAAAAAAAAAATACTACCTTCCAGAGAAGTCCGTGCGAAATAGCGCAGTCACCGAGTCGATGATCAGCAGACGAAATGGTCCCTGGTCAGGATCCTGCAAATGACATCACCCGTCAGATACATACATGTAGAAACTCGCGCATTATTTCTGCTAGTAGTGCCTACCGCGAAAAGCACGCCAAGCTTGATCACGAGGTCCATTTGAGCATCGTGGCTATGAGCTCTGCCAGTAGAGTTAAGTTCCGCACCAAATCGTTCTCTTATCAATGACAAAAGCGTACCTCGCCACTATGATGTTGTCGAGAACGTCGTCTGGGTCCTAAAAACTTTACCTTAGATCGGGGTACGATATAAAATGTGTTGCTCGGTTAGTAGCGTACCATGTTGTACCGCTCCTTCGCAATTTCAGCTATCCGATTCGGTCGAAATGTCCCCTCAGTGTCGATGAAAGCAACTTTTCCTAGTTGATAAAAGAATAAGTGAGGTGACCTGCTACTTTCCAGTGCATCGGATGCACATTGATCGTACCTGCTCCTCCGCCTCGATAACGAGGTAGCTGTGCGGTCACACATAGCTTGAAGCGGCACGAGCGTTCATCAGTTTCAAGCTAACATCGTAAGTACACGCACTAGGACATATACCGTGTGGCACAACTGGGTTTTGCCTGTTCGGAACTCGCCATGAACCTGTCACACAGTTCCTCATTTCAGATTTCAAAAGAATAAATCTCAGGCATTTTCAAAATAGAGATATACCTCCGTGACAGACATCGTTTCCAGGCCGCCGCCAAGGATCTGGTCGAACTCTGCATTCCATACCGATGTTATACTTCGTCAACGATAGAAACCGAGCGCAAGAGTCTCGGTTACGCTTTGATCCAGTGGTGATGAATATTTTGCTTTGACTCTGCTGGTACAACGTATTGGCCGAGACAAACCCGCTCTTCTCGGGCATGAGCTGCGTGCATTACAATGTATGTCACTATGTCAATAGACGCGCATACCTAATTCTTCAAGCCTCTTCATGGAATGCATTACCTTTTTTCCTGCTTGGAGGAGCTAAGCACGCGCCATATCACGTTAAGGAATCAATTTGTCACCAAAGAATAGAAGAGCATAATACCTTGTCCATTTTGGCCTCGCTGATCCCCTTCACGTCCAGCAGTTTTCTTTGTGACACTTGGAAGAGCTGCCCGATGGTTGCGAAGCCATCGCTTTTGAGCTTGGTGATGTCGGTCGTGTTGATACCGGCGTCCTGCAGCAGGTCGATGGGCTCGTACGAGCGCAGGCTGTCTTCCTCTTCGTCATCGCTCTCATAAGCGTGTGGCGTAGCAAGCATCTGCAGTCCTGCCTCCTTGGTTCTAGGTTCGCTTGGGACGACCACATCAGAAGACCATGCGTCAATTTTCACTCCGCTAGTATGCATACCTTCTGGAGAGGCCCATCACGCTCGCTATCAGGTCTGCCGTTGTCTGCTGTTTCACTTGTGCTTGGCCGCGCGGATTCGATAATGAAAGCGGAGGCCACCAGTGCGGAACGGAGTGATGGTCGCAGAAACTTCAACATCTGTGGTTGAAGCGAGCTGGATCTCGGCGTTTTAATTGGCCAGCGATCCTGGAGCGGTTCGTGGAGTGGCCGCTTACCATCGGTGGTAAGTTGCCAATGCTCAGGGAACAGAGTCATGGACGCTCTACTGTGGCTGAATAGTACTGAGTACTTAGTACGCGGAAGAACGAGTATATTTTGTTGTCTATTCACGAGTCATCTTCGCGCATTCGCTACAACCGTGCATCTGAGCTAACGGCCCACCGGGAACTCGCGTCGCCAAGCCTGATGGTGCATGGTGCACTTGTTCTGCTCTCTAATAATACCGGCCTCCACGCTGCATGTGCAGATCCACAATTCTCCAGCGGAGAGCCTCCTGCTCTTCATCGTAGTCGCGCTGGAAGGCAAAAATGTAGTAGTACGCCAGCACCTCGTCCTCGGATCCTTCCACGACTTCGCCCTCACGGTTGCGAATGCAGTTGATCTGCTGCGCCTGGAATCGCATCAGGATGATCGGAGCCTGCTTGTCCTCGGCCTAAGAAATATAAACATTGTTAGTTCGTCGAATAGCCAGCTGCGCCTAACAAAAAGCAATGCGTACCGTAGCCTCAATCACTTCCACATTGTCGATGCTGAGCACGTGCGGGTCCATGGCCAAGCCCTCCGACTTGCGCTCACGGATAGCAATGTTGACGCGCGAGTAAGCGGCCTCACCGAACCACTTCTTCAAGTCGCGGCTGTTGCCGCGCAGGAACGCCTCCAGAACACCCGGCAGAACGATCTCTTCGATGTTCTCCTTCCACTCTTCCAGGATAAAGTCGGGCTCCGCGCGACGAATCTCCTTGATTGCAACACCCATAGGCGTCTCACCGAAGATACCGTCGTAGATCGACGACAGTCGGTACACCCACGGGTTTTGGCTGGTCTCCCAGACTTCGAGGACCTCTTCCTGGGCATCGCTGATCTTGTCCTTGACCTGCTTCGTCGTCTGTTGCACCTTCTTTCCGGCCTCCGTCTTGGCGGCCTGCTTCGCAGCATCAAGGATGCCCTGGATAATCGGGGCTTCGCGGAAACGAGCGCTCACACGTTGCCAGGCGCTCTCCTCCTCCTTTACTGCTACCAAAGCACTGGTACCAGTGTACTCCGTCGGCTCCTCATCGTCACTCTCCGACTTCGTCGGCTTCTGCATGGACGGCGTGCGAACCGAAGCCAAGGCCTCGTCAACTGTCTGCTTCACCCTCTTGCCAAAAAGCTCTTGCGCAGCCTCCTTCCACTCATCACGCAGCTTGGGGAACCTGTCGGTGTTAATGATCTTGTTCTTCTGGGCAGTGATGCCAGCAAAAAAGTTCTTCACAAAAGCACGAGCTCCATCCACGGCCTCATCCGATTGCTCAGTTTTCTGGGGGCAAGGGAATACAAGCATCAAAGTTAGTCGATGCTTACGTTCAAGATATCCACATTGATGTTCAACGCACCTCGCCGTCCTCCTTGTCCTTCTTGGCTTCCTGCTCAGATCCCTCCGTCGCAGCGCCAGTGGCGTCCTCCGTAGTCGTCTTGCTGTCGTCTTCCTCCTTCTTGTTGGCAGCCGCGGCCGCCTTGGCAGTCTCCTCGTAAGACTCCTTGATCTTCTGCGAGGCCTGCGTGGCCTGCTCCTGCAGGTTCTTCGCCGCCTCCTCGGTCATTGAACTCATCTCGTTCATCTTCTCCTTGGCAGCCTTCTCCACGTTCTTGAACTGTTCCTTGGTCTTCTCCAATTCCTCAAACGACTTCTTGAGCTCCTCGTTCTTCTCCATCTCGTTCTTGAGCTGGTTCTTCAGGTCTGAGAAGAAGCCCATGGCGCGCGACTGCGACTGCACGTGTCCCGAGAGCGTCAGCTGGCTGTTGCGGGGCGCGGCGAGGCGCGCGCG